>PITA01004588.1:0-121615 GCA_004023965.1 Spilogale gracilis | reverse complement strand
CATTTCTTATTTTTCATAGTCACAAATGAAATACCCAGTTACTGACAAGTAAATGTCAGCAACATTCAGTGATTGAGACATTTCATGTGTGAAAGGCGCACATGCAATTCCCTCAGAAGAATTCTATCAGCAGTGATACAATGACTGCCTTTATGATAAAAGTGAAGATTTAAGTAAGCATTGGTAGCTTTCAAGCTTCGTTATTTAGTTGCTCCAGGACTGTCAATAGGTCACTTATGTTAGGAAGGTTATTTTTGCTTTGTTGTTTTAATTGACAGTCAGTCACCTGGGCTTACTTAAATCTGATAAACTTTTAAGAAAAACTCTCCACTCTTAAGTAGTTTCTCTTGCAATACACTGTAGTTACTTCTATTCAGGAATTCCTAAATTCCCAATATATTTTTCTTTACAACTGCAAATCACCTTACACATACTTAATCTTTAACTGATGCTCTAATACTGCTTTTTAAGAAGGCTCAATATTTTAAATTTGGGATATCTTCAATCATTAGGACTTACCACTTTAACTCAAAAGTATCTAATAGTACAATCTAAGAAATTCAAGTCTGTAATTGACCCACTTTATGTGATAGGAATATAGACTGGCAGTTATCTTATTCCCTATACAAGAATAATAAACCTTGGCTAATTGAATTTAAATAAAAAAAGGAATAACAAAACTGCTTATAGACAGAAGAAAGAAAAGAAGCTAGTATCAGAGACGTTTTTGTCAAGAGTTTGTTTTGTCTTATGGGAAAATTGATTAAATGTGTGGTTATAGATTGTTAAAATTTTTTAAATTACGTGTATTAGAGTGGACACTATTTGAGATTCCAAGTGAATTTTACATAAAGCAGTTGGGTTTAAGTATTAGTTGTTTGTTTCTTGTGTTTTTTTCCCCCTTTTTCTTTTCTTTTTTCTTTTTCTTCTTTTTTTTTTTTTTTAGAGAGAGAGAGAGAGTGTGTGAGTGGGGAGGGGCAGAGGGAGAAGGAGGAGAGAATTTTAAGCAGGATCACCTGCTCAGCACTGAGATCATGACCTGAGCTGAAATGAAGTGTTGAAAGCTTACTTGACTGAGTCACCCAGGCACCTATGAAGACATTTTTAATTATTCCTTAAAGGAATGGTGTTTTTTAATTTTTAGTATAAAAATTATTTAAAATATTTTGGCATAACCATCAGAAAAATAAAGAATCCTTAAGTGATTATAATGTACAAAGGGGAATCAAATTTATATCAAATATCCATTTCAAGGAAATGTATTTCTAGATGATGATGACTTTTTCTCTTTATTAAAATGTTATTTATATCTTATTATATTAGTTCAGGTGTGCATCATACTGATTCAACATTTATATGCATTACGAAGTGCTCACCATGACAATCTAGTTACCATCTGTCCCGTACAAAGTTGTTAATTATTATTCACTGTATTCTCTATGCTGTACATTAAATCCCTAGGTCTTATTTATTTTATAAATGAAAGCTTCTATTTTTAAATCTCCTTCTCCCATTTCTTTCTCTTTTTCCCTTTTTGCACCCCACCTCCCCTCTAGCAACTACCTTATTGTTTTTGTATCTATGAGTCTCTTTCTGTTTTATTCTTTCATTTGTTTTTTATTTAAGATTCCACATAAAGTGAAATCATACAGTATTTGTCTTTTTCTAATTGATTTCACTTTGCATATAACCCACTGATCCATCCAGATTGTTACAAATGGTAAGATTTCATTCTTCTTATTTTATGTCAAAGAGCTTACTGCCTATGATTTCTTTTAGGAGTTTTATGGTTTCTAGTGTTATACTTCAGTTTTTAATATATTTTGAGTTTATTTTCATATCTGGTATAGATAATGGTCCAGTTTCATTCTTTTGCACATAGCTGTCTAGTTTTCCCAACACCATATTGAAGAGATTTTTTTCCCCATTGCATATTCTTTTTTCTTTTGTCAAAAATTAATTGACCATATATGTGTGGATTTATTTCTGGAATCTCTCTTTTGTTACACTGATTTTTGTGTATGTTTTTATGTCACTGTTATACTGTTTTGATTACTATAGCTTTCTAGTATAGTTTGAAATTAGGGAACATGTTACCTCAAGCTTTGTTCTTTTTAAGATTGCTTTGGCTATTTGAGGTGTTTTAAATTTTAAATTTGTTTGCTCTTGTTTTGGAAAAAAAATACCATTGGTTTTTGATAGGGATTGCATAGATTGAATGCGTAGATTGCTTTGGATGGTAGGGACATTTTACAATTATACTTCTTTCAACCCATGAGTGCAGTGTATCTTTCCATTTATTTTGTGTTATTTTCAATGTCTTTCATCAGTGACTTAGCATTTTTAGAGTACAGCTCTTTTACCTTTTTGGTTAAATTTATTCATAAATAATTTATTCTTTTTGATGCAATGGTAATAGGATTTTTTTCTTAACTTCTCTTTCTGATAGTTCATTATTAGTGTATAGAAATGCAACAGATAAGTATATTAATTTTGCATTCTACAAATTCACTGAATTTTCTTATTGCTTCTAGTAGTTTTTAAGTGGAGTCTTAAGGGATTTTTATGTGTAGTATCATGCTGTCTTCCCAGTGACAGTTTTATTTCTTTTCCAATTTAGAGTACCTTTATTTCTTTTTTCTTGAGATATTTCTGTGGCTAGCACTTCCAGTTCTGTTGAATAAAGGTGGTGAGAGTTGGCATCCTCGTCTTGTTCCTGATATTAGAGTAAACTCTTTCAGCTTTTCAGCATTGGGTATGGTGTTACCTGTGGGCTTGTTATATATGACCTTTATTATGTTGAGTTATGTCTTTTCTATACCCACTGTTGAGAGTTTTTATCATAAGAAGATGCTGAAATTTATCAAATACTTTCCTATATGATGGGTATTTTTGATGGTTTAATAATCTCTTAGAAAGTAGTAAATGTGACTTAAACAATGACAATACAAACTACTGAAATTATGAATAATCCACTTACCTGTAGTAGGTTTGCCCTTTATAGTCAGGGGCTGGAGGATTTAATATACCTTCTTTTTGGATGAAAGAAGCAGATGGAGCAGCATTTAGAACAAATATAAAGGTTCTTTTTTTTTAATATAGGAAAAAAAGAGAAATATCTCCTGTTATACAAAAATTAAATTTCTAATTTATTCTTATTCAGGGTTATATCAGATGAAAATCAACAGGAATTTGTATATGAAGCTAATTGATACAATCTGGTGCTATTCCCTGGGCACTAGTTAATAATATTTAGATACTTGAGTATTTTTTTTAGTTGTTCTGTTTTTTGTAAATTTATAAACTAGACATCCTTTAGAGGATTGCCTGTAGTAAAGTTATAGGTTCATTCTTTTTAACGTTTCATCTAATTCTTTCCCATCTTTAAAATAGTTTCTATTTGCTTCTCCAAATAGTATATTTTCTTTTAGGTGAGTATGAAGAATTCTGTAGAAATGGCAACTGGAAAAAATCAATACACGTCAAAAAATCTATGTGGTCTTATATCAGAAAAGGAAAGTGTGATGGTACCAATTGATGCTGAAAATGTGGAAATCTCTGCATGCTGGTGGGAGTGCAAGTCTGCCAAAACAATTTTAATGTCAATTTGGCAATATCTCACAAAATTAAAGATACATATAACCTACTCACCAGCATCTACCCTGATAATTTACCCTGGAGAAGCTCACACTATGTTTCCTGAGGCACAGGGCAGTGTTTAGTGCAGCCACGCTTTTTAATATCAACACTTAAAACAGGAGCACCTGGGTGGCTCAGTTGGTTGAATATCAGACTCTTGATATGGGCTCAGTTCATAATCTCAGGGACCTGAGATTGAGCACCACCTCACTATGGGATCCGCACTCATTGGGGAGTCTGTTTCTCTCTCCCTCTTCCTCTGCTCATGCTCACTTGCTCTATCAAATAAATCTCAAATAAATTATTTGAGAGAGAGAGAGCAAGCATGAGCAAAGGCAGAGGGAGAGGCAAAGAGAAAAACAGGCTTCCTGCTCAGCAGGGAGCACAATGGAGGGGCATCCCAAGAGCCTGGGATCATGACCAAACCAACTGAGCCATTTAGGTGCCCCTAAAGTCTTTAGAAACAAACAAAAACCTCAAAACAACCTATGTCTTTGATGGGATTAACAGAATCAAGCCAGACATATCAGCAAAGATGAACCTCACAAACATAAACCTGAGAATTCAACAAGTTATGAATAAAATGCATGGCATATACAACTATTTGGATAAACCTTTAAAAGTGTAATACATCACCATCCCTTTAAAAGGTACCTATGATATAAAAAGCAGATGTGTATATATGTATATATGCATATGCCATTAAATATATAATTTAGTTCCAATACAATTAGAATATTTTAATAATTGTACTTATTCCCCACCCCACCCCTCTTTCTCTCTTCCTCACTCTTTTCCAGTTATGGAAAATATATGCTAAGAAGCATTGAGTTTAGAGAAATATAAGTTTGCATTGAATATCAACTCAGAAACTTCATAAATGCATAGTGTTAAGCTAATTGCATGACCTCCATGAACTACAGTTCCTTCATCTGTTTCTTCAAAAGTACTGTGAAGTTTAAAGGAGAAAATGAATGTGAAGCTGCTAATATAGTGTCAATCTAAGGGCAAATATGTCTCTTTCGGATATCTACTTTTATTCCATAAAAATAATCTTTGGTTATTAGTTATAAAAATATAATTAAGCAAACTCGAGAAATTTTACATCTTATTATTTAATTTAAATACATTGATTAAAAACTGACAATATGAATTTGCCTGCTTTTAAACAGTTATTCATTGGGGAAATTTGGATATATAATTGTTGCTAATTCAATCTATTTCCTAGTCTGAACTTTATTTCATTTATTATCTCTTTGTTATTCTTGCAGGCAGAGAATTTTTGTTTTGTATCTTTTAACTGCAATTTAAATAAAATTGCTTCTCTCTGCTTTCTTTGTTGAGTGGATGTGGCTTAAAAATAGAAGGGCAAATACATTAAAAACCCAAATTCTTCATAACTTTTGAAGGATTTCTTGGAAGAAATTTTTTTATTTCACATAATCTTTTGTCCAGGAACTCGTAATATGAGGGGTTTCTACTCTGTAACTTTGTTAAATGCCATAGGAGATACAAAGCTGAGTAAATCAGCTCCTATCCTCAAAAAACTTAAGCTCCATTTGATCAGCAATGGACATACCTAAGAATTAGCACCACCAAATCATGCCCTCAGATTGACTAATGGATAACTTTGCATATAAAATAGTAATTATTATAGCCAAACTCACAGCCCTCTTAAACACTATAAATGATATATTTCCATTCTAAATGTCTGTTCCATTCAGAAATTTTTGTCTATTCTGTTACTGTTCTCTCTGCAGTGCTAATGAAAATGCATGTTAAAGGGGCGCCTGGGTGGCTCAGGTGGTTGCCTTCGGCTCAGGTCATGATCCTGGAGTCCCGGGATCAAGTCCCACATCGGGCTCCCTGCTCGGCGGGAAGCCTGCTTCTCCCTCTCTCACTCTCCCTGCTTGTGTTCCCTCTCTGGCTCTGTTTCTCTCTGTCAAATAAATAAAAAAAGAAAAAAAAGAAAAAAAGAAAATGCGTGTTAAAGATTTAATGTATGAATGAATGAATGAATGAATGAATGGGTATGTTCATTTCTGTGCAAGGATTACTTACATCATTTGGTGCTTTTTAGTATATTTTGGTAACAGAAGTAGAGATTTCTTTTTCTTCTCAAAAGGCTGCTGACTCTTCCTTTATACTTAATTTAAAAAAAAAAACAAAAAACCTTCAGAATATTTTCCATTATCCAAAAGTCTGCATTTTTATTTCAAATGAAATTGTACTACATTTTAAAATCAGTATGAAGGTATGTGCTGTTTTAAGTACATTTGTTAGTTTTTTAACTACTCAAAACAACACTGTAAAATACATTACCTTTATCCCCCTCCACGCCACGTTGTATATGAGAACATTGAGGCACGTGAAAGTTAAATAATTTCTCTCTTAGGATAGATTGATTCTGCAATCTGAACTATGAAATTTCTCTTCAAACTTCGTATTCATAACAGTTACACTATTTTTTCTCCATATAAGATTATATGTCTCTCTATAAAGCTGATATAAGTACATTTAAGAAATAAGCTTAAAAATAAGCATGCAGAACACATATATAACATAAAAACTTAAAATTAAAAATGCACATATATATGTACATGTTAATGTGTTATGACACTGCACTTTTATTTTGAAAGTTTTTCTTAAATTGTTCTAATTGTGAAAGAAATCTTGCATTGCTGTTGACCTTAAGAGAGGTTATCCAGGGAGACAACATCTAATCAAGGAGGCTCTTCAACAGCAGAATTTTCTCTGACTGACAGCAGATAAAAAATCAGAGATCCGAAGCTTAAAACTGATTCACAGACAGATGTTGGTTTGATGCTGGAGGAGGCCAGGTGAGAAAGAATGTGGGCATCCTTTAGGGGCAGAGTGGCCCTGCTGACAGGGAGGAAACCGGGACCTTCAGCTTCCTGTTACAAAATACGGATTGTGCCAACAACTAGTAAGCTTGGAAGAACCCCAAGTCCTAGATGCGGCTTTGCCTACACCTTATGATATGCTGCACAGAGAAGAAAAGCCGGCCATGCCACCCCAGATCGGATGTACAGAACTGTGAAATCATAAGGGAATGTTGTTTCATGCTCTATAAGTATGGTGATTTGTAAACAGGAGTAGAACACTGTATTCACTTTACCTTTGTGGTTATTTCTAAAATGAATGACCACAGAAAAGGTACCAACCTCTTAGACTGATTCGAATAATTGTTTTGTTAAGTACTTCTCTTGTGTTTCCACCTGTGGATATTGATTATGCCTCTTCTGCATCTCTACTGCCTTTTGGTTGTCTTAGAAACTTTGTTCCTGCAGAACAATACAAAAAAAATGACAGTAATGAAAGACTTCACAATTTTCTTCCTCCCATTAGTAGCAATTCTTTTATCACTTCATCATCATGTTTATCAATGTTGAGGCATGTACTTTATCAATAAAATCATGATACATTTTCCTCTTTTACAAGAATTTAATCACAATTGCTTATCAAACATTATCAAATGCATTTTAGTATCTTTTGAAATACATAAATGGTCTTCCTTCTTTTAGTTGTTTTTAAAATTGAATTATGTTAATAGTTCTCCTAAGAATAAAATATCCTCATCTTTCTTTAATGCCACACCATTATTATACTGTTTTCTGTTTTGTCATTGTATTTGGCATACTTAATATCTTATTAAGTATTTGTGTGTCTATATTTGCATAAATGAAATGAATCCGTTGTTTCCTTTGAGGGAGCAATAATGCCCGATAGAGTTGTAAATTTTATGTTACATAAAAAGAATTATAAAATATTTTCTATTATTCTCTGTTTTGGAACACCTTGAACTCTTTTTCTTCTTTTCTTTTTTTGCTTTTTTTAAAAAATATTTTATTTATTTGCCAGAGAGAGAGAAAAGGCGGCTTCCCCACTCAACATGGAGCCCAGTGAAGGATCATGACCTGAGCCTGAGGCAGACGCTTAATCATCTGAGCCACCCAGCTGTCCCAGAACTTTTTTTTCTTTTTAAAATATGTTCTAAGCTTCTTTTCAATTAAAGCCCATTCATGTTAAGTAATCTTTGTGGTTTAACAGTAGCAACTTTTTCTTTAAAATTTATATCATTCAGTTTCTTTCAAGTTTGCTGATAAAAGTTTGTTATACATAAAATTCGTTTATATTTAATCACGTCTGAATCTGTCAGTGCACTCTTTAATTTCTACCGCTTAATATTTAGTTCAATTTTCTTTTAGCATATGCCCTGATCATATTAGACTTGAACACAGCCTTTCTTTTGATCATCTACAGGCTTTTGTTTTTCACTTAACTACTGTGTCTTTCTTAATATTTTTTGTTCACTTTCTTTGAAAGTTAATATTCTAGCTTCTTGAGTTGGAAATTGAATTAATTGTTAGACATGTTTGCTTATTAATATAAATATATTTATAGCTATAAAGTCTCCTCCCAGCATTGCTTTGAGCCCACCCATTAATTGTGACAGGGTGCCTATGTTCCTCTATCTCTGCACAGTAACATACCACCTGGGTGCATGCTAGTCACGTCTCAGTTAACTTCTGTGACAGCGTGTGAGGAAATACAGTCTTTGGTCTTCCAGTAAAGTCTTGGAGCAGAAGAGGCAAGCCTCCTTTTAAGTCAACCTATATCAGCACAGATAGCTCATAATGGCCACACAGACCTACTTGCACCCACATGTTGTCTTTGGTATTCTCTGAGATCCTCTCAAATGCTCTATGGTCATCTTTTGAGATCTCTTTTCTCCAGGGGACCCTTCTTTCTTATAAGACTGGATTCTCACTATTGGTTCCCTGTGGCGAAATCCATCGAGCAGATGGGTGTGCTATAATAGCAATTTCCCCAAATTCATAACCAGGGCTTAGGCACTGACTTTCAAGTTGACATTACATATTATTTTTACTAAATAAAAATAATGGTAGGCACCTGAGTGACTCAGTCATTTAAGTGTCCGTCTTTAGTTCAGGTAATGATCTCACAGTCCTGGGATTGAGTCCCTCATCTGGCTCCCTGCTCAGCGGGAAGCCTGCTTCTCCTTCAACCCCCTCCCACCTGCTCCTGATCTCTCTCTCTGGCAAATAAATAAATCTTTAAGAAAATTTTTAAAAAATAAAGTAATGGCTTTTGGGGTGAATTTAAGCAGTGTTCTGGTCATTGAATCCCAGTATCAGAGTTTTTCTTATACTTTCCTTACTGTTTTTTTTTTCTTTTCCTTTTTGAGGTGACACTGTTCAGGGTCACCTAACATTGCTGAAATGGGGAGACCCCTTCAGTCCTGCTTTTCCCAAGTTCAGTAATATAATAATATTGTCTGATCTATCATAACATAAAAAACATTACCTTGGGGAATAAGCACATTTTCTTATTTTGCATAAATGAAATTTGGGCCAGTAGTATCCTAGGTTTTTTAAATACACATTATTTCAGTTTATAATTTTAGCTTTAAAATCTTCTGTAAGAAAGCTATTATATAAAAAAATTGTATGTGTTGGCTCCGTGGCCATTCTGGTATTATTATTTTAGAATGTTTTATTTTTATTTTTATTTTTATTTTTATTTTTAAGGTATACTTGCCATGCAGTATTAATTTCAGGTGCACAACATAGTGATTCAACAATTCTAAACATTAAACAGTGTTCCTACCACTGTAAGTCACCATCTGTCATCATATAACGTTATTACAATATTGATAATAGTTCTTATGCTGTATTTTTCATCTCCATGAGTCATTTGTTTATAACTGGAAGTTTGTACCTCTTTTTTAAGACTTATTTAAATTCAGTTAGTTAACATATAGCATATCATTGGTTTCTGATGTTGAGCTCAGTTATTCAACAGTTATCTATAACACTCAGTGCTCATTACATCATGTGCCCTCCTTAATGGCCATCACCTACTTATCCCAACCCCCCAACCCTCTCCCCTCCAGCAACCTACAGTTTGATTCCTGAAAGTTTGTACCTCTTAAACCCTCACGCATTTCATTCATCAAATGATTTTCATTTATTTTATCACATAATTTCCTTTTTGTAAATGTTACAGGCTTATACGAAGCTTCTACCCTATAAGGAATAAAGTGAATGGATATGTATGTGTATGTGTGTATGTGTATACTGATTATAGTTCTTTGGCTATTGGAAAGAAGAAATCAGAGGTGGATATGAGGCCAGGCAATAATTCCTTTTGGATGTATGGAAACTTGATTTCTGGGTTTAAGAGTTTGTGTGTTGAAGAAGACCACATATCACCTAGAGGCACTGCTTCATTTCTTCAACAAGCCCCCACAATCTGGCAGCTTCCTCTGGTAGATCCTCCAGTAATCTCTCCTTAGGCTTCAGTCTTAAACACTAAAGTCAACCATTCTGAGAACCAAGAACAGGAGTAACAAAGCAATTTAATAACTGTATTAAAGCTGCATATCCTTTCCTTTTTCCAGATTCTTTAGCCCCTGATAGTATAAATACTCAAAAATTCTCCTGTGGAACCTGGATTTTTGGTGATCTTGATATTCACCTATATGTCTTTGAAAGATGTTCAACACTTTTATCCTTTTTTATTAATTTGATTCCACCTGCTTTGTGTTTTAATTTCTCATTGTTTTGTTCCATTAATAACACATGTCCTGATCTGCATTACATGATGTAAGTAGTCTTATTTTACATTCCTTCAATTGTTTCAGTTGGATTTAGTGAAGGAATAGAAGGAAACATTCATTTACACTTCATGAACTAGATTTATATTCATTTGCAAGACATCTTAATGGAAAAGAAAGTATTATAATTATACATAAAATTATGGATGTTTAACTATGATTATGCAAGTTATCCTGACAGGTGTCAAAGAAACTTATGACAGATTTAAAGATGCTAATAATAGAAATATAGATGTTAAAATTAAATTTGAAATCTTTTATCATCAACAACATGACACTCAGAGTAAAAGTCAGCAGAGTGAACCACAGTGGGGCAGAGTCATGTACTCATAATCTAATGTAGAAGTTACCCCACACTTTGTTTTTCCAGTTCCATTGAAACAAACTCATCAGTTAAATATATAAAGCTATAGTCTCACTTACTGGTCATTCTTGAGTTTTGTTTGTTTTATTATTTATGTTTTTGTTTGTTGGTTGGTTAGTTGATTCTTGGTTCATTAACTCAAAAAGAAGTTAAAAAAATATTTTGTTAGTGTGTATGATTTGATGCTCAAATGAAACATTTTTAAATCATGTTATAGCCATCCTGAAGAAAGTGGTCACAAAGTCTGTCCTTTAAACTGTGTATGATCATTGGGAGTGAGTATCCTGGTGGAATTAACCTCTCATGTAAGGAAGGAGGCTATATAAACGGATACTAGCTGTCAAATCTTTCTTGGAAGAGAAAAATCGGTCCCTATTGTTGTAAGGACTTTTGTTAGTATTCCAGTGGAGCCACATTCTAGATGGAGAATGGGAGTCTCTTCTCTATTATGCATTGAACAGTTGATGAACACCAATCCAAATTTGAGCTGCCTTTTTCAGACATCCACGGAGTCCACTGGACTCGTGTGCAATGCCAGCAAGCACAAAGATGCCTGTAGAGTGCTTTTATTTTTCTTTTTTCCCTTCTTGCTTGATGTGGTCTTTAACTGTATTTCATTTAATCTTGGAATTATTTTTAAGATTGTAGAGTTTCATTCTGATTCTTATGAAACATATTTATCACCATAGAATTCTCCATGAGTGTTTCAACTCAAAAAATATAATTGCTGAGAACAGAGACCAGACTTCGGTAAATAATCATGTAATCTGTCTAGAATCATTGCCTGCCTTTCCGATATTCCTGGATATAACTCCCTCACCACTATATTCAGTGGTTCTCTCAACATATCTGACATCATCTATGGGAAGTTTTTAACATAGTGGAACATTTTTTCCTTCTTAACAAGCTTTTCCCACTTGAATCTAGGGTGGCCCTTTCTTTTTTCCTTACTGTTTTTTCTTTATTCTTTGCTTTTTTGGGGATAGATCCCTAAACTTTTAACTTTGGATTATTCCCCAGAGTTCTCAGTTTTTAGAATTTTTTTTATTTTCTATCTGTAGGCATCCCTATGAAAAGATCTTATGGCTTTGGAAATCTTGTAGATGTTGATCACTCCCAAATTTGTTTCTCAAACACTAGCCTCTTCTCAGAACTCCAAGTGTATATCCAAATGCCCATCAGATATGTCTTCTTATATCTTTTTGTTTGTTTGTTTGTTTGTTTGTTTGTTTGTTTTAAATTATTTTATTTATTTGACAGAGAGAAACACAGCCAGAGAGGGAACACAAGCAGGGGGAGTGAGAGAGGGAGAAGCAGGCTTCCTGCCGAGCAGGGAGCCCGATGTGGGACTCGATCCCGGGGTCTCCGGGATCATGACCTGAGCCGAAGGCAGTCGCCCAAGCAACTGAGCCATCCAGGCGCCCCTCATATCTTTAATAAATATTTTACTCACCTAATCTGATCTTTCCCTGAAACTGGCTCTATCGTCTTACTCCCTACTTTCAGTTGACAACTCCACTCTTTCATTTGTTCTGTTTGAACACCTCCAAGACTTCTTTGATTCTGTTTTCTCTCAATTTTCATTCAGTTATTACACACAAGTCTTGTTGCCATTAGCTTCTGAAAACTTGCCACCATTCTGCTCAAACTCCATTATTTCTTTCTTTGCTCAAACCGTCCCATTTCTTTTAAAGAACGTCTGATGACTACAAGGCCCTGCATGATATATACTCTCACCTCTTAATTCTTGGCCTTACACCCATGATATTTTTTCCCTTCATTCCTTTGTAAACATGCCATGGTATTCTCTGAGTCTCATACATACTAGACATTCTTCCCTCTCTTGTTTTTGTTACCAAATTCTCCCTCTGCCTAGAGTGTTCCTCCTATAGATAACTAGATGTCAAAGGCCACCTTGGTGATCCCAATTTAAATTCCTATCCCAATATTCTTCACTCTGTGGAAATAGTTGCTATAAAATTATTTGTTATAACTTCTCCCCATTACTTTCTCTTTCTAATATGTTGTACAATATGTATCTTAAGATGTGTTTCTTTCCTCATTAAAAAATGGTTCTACCCATTAGAAAATGATTTTTTTTGTTAATGCATCCTAGTGCTTAGAGTACTGGATATGACATATTTGCTAAGTGAATGATTGAAAGAATTAATAAATGAATACAAATAAACTACATATAGCTATATGGTGTCTACTTTTATTTCCTTTCCTTCATAGATTTAGTCACCTGGAATAATCCACTCAATCTTTGCTTCCCTGCTAAACTTTAGCCACAATTCAAATATGAATATATGTTATACATATAGCTTTTCTTGTTTTACCTTTTTAGGTTACATAATTCTGTGCTGAAGTGCACAGCAATGAATTTCTTTTTTTTTTTTTTAAGATTTTATTTATTTATTTGACAGAGAGAAACACAGCTAAAGAGGGAACACAAGCAGGGGGAGTGAGAGAGAGAGAGAGGAGCAGGCTTCCCACCCATCAGGGAGCCCAATGCGGGGCTTGATCCCAGAACATTATTATCTGATGCTTTTTATTTTTTCTTGTACTGGTGTAATTCATTTAACATTATATGCCTTGGTTTACTTCAGTATTTCTTTTAGTCCAGGCCTCTGTCAGAAAATATCTGTTTCTATTTGCTAAGTGTTGAAAAATATTTTTATTGGTGGCAAAATTCTAGGATGACATTTATTTTATTTCAACACTAAAAGGTAGCATTCTTTTGTTTTTATGCTTGCATGGTTTCTTTTGAGAACTCAACAGTCTTAACTTCTTTAAAAAGAAAGTACGTTTCTTTCCATATAGCAGTTATGAATATTTTCTGTCTGTCTTTGATTTTCAGCAGTTTGCTAGGTTGTGCTCAGCATGCTTTTCTTTGTATTTATCATGCTTGGGCTTTCTAGAGCTGTTTAAATATGTAGTCTGATCTCTTTCAACAGTTTTTTTAAAAATTCTCTGCCTATATATAGTGGTTTTCCTGCATTTACAATCTTGTTTTCATTTTAATGCTTTAATCTGGTTATTTTGTACTGATATAACTTCCATTTCACTAGTCTTCTGTTCTGTTTACTCTTTTCTTTAATCCCATGTATGTAATACTTAAGCTTAGTATCTTTAAGTTCTATGATGTCTTTTTTTTTAGTAGATTCAAGTTCTCTGGAAAAATTCATAATGTTATCTACTATCCTTAATATATTAATCATAGTTATTATTATAACAATCATAATTTTATCCTTCCATGGCAGTAACAATATTGGTCAATTTATATTATCTGCCTTCTAATTTGGTTTTATGCTATTTGGTACTCTTTACTAAAATCCCTAATCAAAAATTCTATGTAATTTTTGATGAAATGCTAGTTATCATGTATGGTAGCTTGTACGGGCTTTGGCTATCCCTGCAGAGGACTGAATAGTTTCGTAACAGAGTCATATGTCTCAAGTTGTGGCTTTGTATCAGTCCTCTATTCCTCTGAAAACAAGTGAAAATATGGGACTGAGGGTAGCGCTCATTTCACTGCACTTGCCTTTTATCTGACATCTTAACACTATATCGTGGCCTATTTGGTTCATTTCCATTGTCTTTTGTTTGTTTTGATTGAGGTAGAGTTGGCATATAACATAATGTTAGTTTCAGGTATACAACAAGGGATTCAATATGCGTGTATGCTACAAAAATGATAACCACAATAAATCTAGTTAGCATCCTCCAACACATAAAGTTACAAAACTTTTTTTTTCTTGTGATGGTGACTTTTAATATTTACTTTCTTAGCAACTTTCATATACAACACATTATAACTAACTACAGTCAGCATGATATATGTTATATATATACAACTTCTTTATTTTACAGCAGGAATTTTGTGCTTTTTGCCCCCTTAACCCATTTTGCCCACTCTGTTATCCTGATCTCTGGAAACCAATCTCTTCTCTATCTTTGAGCTATATGTTAATTTACTCCTTTTGTGTTTAATGTATTCTGCACAGTTGTCTTTGTTGCAAAAATAAGCTTAAAAAAAAAAAAGCTTTAAAGCTATTACCCAACCATTTTTTCATATGCAGAAGTTGAAACACACTCTATTTGAACATTTTCCTGATCTATACCTACTTCCATGGTGTGTTGGAGGAGTATGACATACTGTGCATGAATTTCTCAGATATAATTTCTTAGATAAAATAATGCTCAGTAAATAGTAGTTAGTGTTATCATTTTCATCATGATGATGATCGTGATCACCATGTTAATAATCATTATCACATACAAAATTTAACACAGATTAAGATTTTACCCCTTGGAAATACTTACCCTGCAAAACCTTCAACTTACTGATTTGTAAAATAGGAATAGTGATGTAACCATAGCGGTAAGTTAGTAAATGTCATTGATCATCATTTTCATCCTGTTTCTGATTATGATACTCATTTCCCTGAGCTATTGATATGATTTATTTCTGAACATTCAGCATCTCACATGGAAACAGAATCATTATATCTGTTTCCCTAGGAATTTTTTAGACTAATTGCACATGTGTATTAAAAGTTACTGCATTTTATTAAAAATTTACCATGTCAAGTATGCTCATTCAAAATCAAATTATTTATTACTTCTTTAAAATTTAAGAGGGATGCCTGGGTGGTTAGTTTGGTTAAGTGTCTGACTTTGGCTCAGGTCATGATCCCAGGATCCTGGGATCAGCCCTATATAGCATCTGACTCCCTGCTCAGTGGAAGGCCTTCTTCTCCCTCTCCCTCTGCCTCCTGCTCCCCCCTGCTTGTTCTCTCTGTCAGATAAATAAATAAAAATTTTAAAAAATAATAAAATAAAATTTAAAGGCATATATAATATACAGTAGATATCCAAATAAAGCACAATAGAATGGGTTTATGATAAGAATTGATAAAGCATTGGATGTGTAATTCAAAACTGATAAGTACATGCAAGCCTGGATGTTTATCTGAGGTATACCAGCACTCTCTTTAGGTTTTATGATCATGTTGACATCCTTCCTGTGACATTTTGTTATTTCAGAAGAGTCAAAGAATGCAATTTCTCAGAGGCAGTTAAACTGGAAAGGGCAATGTTCCAAAAAATAAAATTTAGGAAATAAATCTCTTCCAATAAAATATTAATCAAGGGCTTCCTTTGAAGTAAAATATTTTGAAGAAGCAGATATAAAATTGCTTTGACCTTTCAGGTATAATACAGAACAAGCATTTGCATTTACAACAATAAAATACCTCACCAATATTAGACAGAAGGGTTTGGAAATCAGGAGAAAGTTCAGTTAAGGTTTCTCTTAGATCTCAATCCTGAATGCTAATTCTAGGTAATGTTAATACGTGTTCTGTATTGTATATTTTTTATTAATATAAAATGGCACATTTCTAACACAGATATTCAATAATAAGAAGCAAAAATGACCCTGACTGTTATTCAGTTATTGAAGCTATAAATATAAGAGGACATTTTGGTTTTGTTTGGTTTTATTTTATTTTGTTTTTATGTTTCATTTGGTTTTTACAGAGTAGAGGGGATGGATGTGGAGTAGAAAACCTGAGGTGGCAGAGAAAGGAGGAAGGAAAACAGAAAGAACATTTTTATAGTTTTATAGTCTTGCGTAGGACTGGTCTTTGTCTCACATAGTTGCTTTAGCTGTGTCGTAATTTATAGATGTGCTGCTATTGTAGACATTAACCTTAAATTTCCAGAGGAAAAGAGTGAAACAAGAGAAAGTTAGTGAAAATGCATTAGCAGCTATACATAAATGTTGCTTCTGCATTTTATGTTCACACCAGTGTATTCTACTTTAAATTTCTGTAATTTCCCCCCACATTTCAACTTGGTGGAAATTACTTGGTATTCTTATGTGTAGCTAGTACATTTATTTTGTAGGGAAAAAGAGTTTTTTATTTTATTTAATTTTTATTGTGACATAACTCATTTATGACATTGTATAAGTTTAAGATACATGACATGTTGATTTGATATGTGTATATAGTGCAGTTAGATCATCACTGTAGCATTAGCTAACACCTCTGTCACTTCCTATAAATATCATTTCTTTTTCTTGTGGGAACATTTAATATCTAGTCTTTTCACAACTTGGAAGTATATAATACAGTATTACTGACTATAATCACAGTGCTGTACATTAGAACTCTAGAACTTACTCATCTTCTAATGTACCCCTTGAACAATATCTTCCCAATTCCTTCACACCACAGTTCCTGGTAACCAGCATTCTACTCTGTTTCTGTGAGTTTGGATTTTTAAATGCATCTATAGATGACATGATACAGTATTTGTATTTCTCTGATGTATCTCACCTAGCATAATGTTCTCAGGTTTCATCCATGTTGTCACAAATTGAAGGATTTCCAGTACAAAATAACCAGATTAAAGCATTAAAATGAAAACAAGATTGTAAATGCAGGAAAACCACTATATATAGGCAGAGAATTTTTAAAAAACTGTTGAAAGAGATCAGACTACATATTTAAACAGCTCTAGAAAGCCCAAGCATGATAAATACAAAGAAAAGCATGCTGAGCACAACCTAGCAAACTGCTGAAAATCAAAGACAGACAGAAAATATTCATAACTGCTATATGAAAGAAACATACTTTCTTTTTAAAGAAGTTAAGACTGTTGAGTTCTCAAAAGAAACCATGCAAGCATAAAAACAAAAGAATGCTACCTTTTAGTGTTGAAATAAAATAAATGTCATCCTAGAATTTTGCCACCAATAAAAATATTTTTCAAAACTTAGCAAATAGAAACAGATATTTTCTGACAGAGGCCTGGACTGAAAGAAATACTGAAGTAAACCAGTAAAGTAACATTTAATATAATGTTAAATGAATTATACCAGTACAAGAAAAAATAAAAAGCATCAGATAATAATGTTCTGGGATCAAGCCCCGCATTGGGCTCCCTGATGGGTGGGAAGCCTGCTCCTCTCTCTCTCTCTCACTCCCCCTGCTTGTGTTCCCTCTTTAGCTGTGTTTCTCTCTGTCAAATAAATAAATAAAATCTAAAAAAAAAAAAAAAAAGAAATTCATTGCTGTGCACTTCAGCAAAGAATTATGTAACCTAAAAAGGTAAAACAAGAAAAGCTATATGTATAATATATATTCATATTTTTCTATTCTCTCTCTATTATATATATATATATGTATATATACATATATATACATACATACATATGGCATCCGTTTATCCATTCATCCACTGATTGACACTTAGGCTTTTTTTTTCCATATCTTGGCCAGTGTGAATAGTTGTGTAATAAACATGAGAGTGCAGAAACCTTTTGATATCCTCTTTTCATTTTCCTTTGAATATGTACCCAGAAGTGGGATTGCTGGATTATACAGTAATTTTATTGTTACTTTTCTAAGAAACCTCGATACTGTTTCCCATATTGGCTGATTTTTCATTTCCACCAATAGTGCATGAGGATTTACTTCCTCTCTACACCTCTTGTCTTCTTAATGATAGCCGTTCTAACAAGTGTGAGGTGATGTATCATTGTGGTTTTAATTTGCATTTTCCTAATGATTAGTGGTGTTGAGCATCTTTCCATGTACTTGCTGGCCTTTTAGGTTTCTTTTTTGGAAAAATGTCTACTCAGTTCCCCTGTTCATTTTTAAATTAGCTTGTTTGTTTTATTTTGATTTGCTTTGTTTTTTTGATATTAGGTTGTATGAGTTCTTTAAACATTTTGGATATTAATCCCTCATCTCCTATATGGTTTGCAAATATTTTCTCCTGTTCTATAAATTGTCTTTTCATTTTGCTGTTTTGGGAGGTTTTTGTGTGTGTGTTGTTTTGTTTTATTTTTGTTATGAAAAGATTTTAGTTTGATGTAGTCCCCTTTTTAGTATTTCCTTTTTTGGTGTCATATCTAAAAACATTATTGTCAATACCAATGTCAAAAGAGCTTTTCTTCTGTGTTTTCTTCCAGGAGTTTTCCAGTTTCAAGTTGTATGGTTAAGTCTTTAAACCATCTTGAGTCAATTTTTGTTAGTGGTGTGAGGTAGGAATCTAGTTTCATTTTTCTGCCTGTGCTTATCCCACTCTCCAGACTACTAAAGAGACTGTTCTCCTCATTGTATATTTTTAGCTCCTTTCATAAATAATTGGTCCAATATGCATGGTTTATTTCTAGGCTCTTTATTCTGTTGCATTGATCTATGCCTCTGCTTTTATACTAGTACCAAACCATTTTAATTATTATATCTTTGTAATTTAGTTTGAAATCAGGAAGTATGATTCCTCTAGTTTTGTTCTTCTTTCTCAGAATTGCTTTGAATATTAAGGGTCTTTGTGATTCCATACAAATTTTAAGATTTCTTTCTATCTGTGTAAAATATCTCTGGAGTTTTGAGGAAATTACATTAACTCTGTAGGTTCTTTAGGTCAAATGGACATTTTTGCAATTTTAATTCTTCTAATCCATGAGCATAGAATATCTTTCCATTGATTTTTGTCATCTCTAATTTATTCCATTAGTGTAGTTTTCATTGTACAGGCTTTTCACCTTCTTAAATTTATTACTAGGAATTTTTTGGATGCAATTTTAAATAAGATTACTTTCTTAATTTCACTTTTTGATAGTTTTGTTACTATTGTATAGAAGCACAAATAATTTCATATATTGATTTTGTGCCCCACAAGTCCACTGAATTCATTTTATTAGTTATGACAGGTTTTTGGTGGCATCTTTAGAGTTTTCTCTATCTAATATAATATCATCTGCAAATAGAGATATCTGCTCTCCCTTTCCTTCATGGGAGTGGTCACAAATAGCTAGTTCATCTTTACGCTGTACCACCTTGGGAGAAGCAGCACTTGCAAAGTTCCTCTTACCCGCTCCAGTGTGGCCAAACTCATTTTATCTCTGTCTCTCTCTCTCTCTCATGGAGTGCTGAAATGTCTCCTCAGGAAACCAGGACTTCTACAAATGCTCTTTCATCTGTGGGTGTCTTGTCAAGTCATCAATATCCAGCAGTTCCCCAAACATGGCAAAGAAGGGAGAGACCAGTTCACAGGCTCTTGCTGGTTCCACAGCCCATACTGAGGTCAATATACCACCTGATGTAC
Organism: Spilogale gracilis; assembly: GCA_004023965.1. Lineage (NCBI taxonomy): Eukaryota > Metazoa > Chordata > Mammalia > Carnivora > Mephitidae > Spilogale > Spilogale gracilis. Next base: position 101,825 of record PITA01004588.1, on the reverse strand, counting down.
AGGTGGACAATACTCCTTTCAGGTCCTTTAGCATGTGACCCTAGATTCCACTTCTATTCATATATGGATGCCAAATTTTAGTTGTTAAAAGGGGAGATAAAGGGGAACATCATATGCCACCATGATGGTGCTGTCCCTCCAGGAAGACATGTTGGCGTGATATCTTCTGTATAATTAATAATTGTCAATTAGTACTCAAAGAAAGTACTGTTGCTACTTCAAATGGTAATATGAATCTATGAAAAGTAAACCAAAAGTATAACTTTACTGCTTGTAGTATTTCTGAGTTTAATATATGTGTGAATCACATTTAAAGAAAAAATACCAAGAAAAATTACTGATTGAAAAAGAAAAATTCGCATCTCTTCTACAATTAAAACTTAATTAAAAAAAACAAAATGCAAAAGAAGAGAAAATGTTCTAAATGTGTAGGTGAGCTTGAAACAACTTAATAAGTTATATATAATGACTTTGGACCTGTTAATTATTTTGAATAAAATAACAACTCTAAATATTCAAGGTCTTAACATATTCTTGTGTCAATTTTATACTTAAGTGTATGCATTTTGAACAAGGCTTCAGATTGAATCCTGTTTGATTTTAACATATACTATTATTTGTCTTAATGTACTGAATTTTCCTTGAGGGTGTATTTTTTTCTTGCATATCCTTGCCATATTAATAAATAACAAATAGAAACGAGACATCCGCTTAAGTCAACCTTATAATGGCTTGCTAGTATTATAAGAATCCCTAATCACTGACAGCAGACTTATCTACCTCCCTGGAAATAAATTTTATGTTGAAAGTAATTTGTAGAATCTGAGAATAAGCAAACAAACAAACAAAAAACCTTCCATTGATAAACTCCAACTGAAAACCTGGTAAGAATATATGAGTGTTGTGACTCATGTAAGTCTGATGATTCACAAGCCTGTACCCTTGAAGCAAATAATACATTATATGTTGATAAAATATAAAAAAAAATAATACAACAATAATGAAAATGATGTGTGAACTGGATACAAATTTTCTTAGCTTTAAATCCTCATCCTACATATTCTATATATCTAGAGAACTCTATGCCAGGGAGGTGGCGGATTATAGGGACAGTGAAAAACATACAAATTAGGTAGAATGATACTGTTCTCTATTGATTCAATTATGTGTATGTGTGTGTGTGTGCAAGTATGTGTGTATATTTATATAGTGTTTGTGCATATTTTATATGGATATGTGTGAGTACAATCCTTTAGGTGTATTACTTGAGAATAACCTTAATAATATTAAGAGTCAACTCAGGACTAAGCTTTGTCTTTTTGACATTTTAAAATTCTTGTAATGAACCAGGTGGAAATACCAATGTTTGAATAAAAAGAAAAGATATTGCCTCACAGGACCATTAAAACTTTACTTAGGAGCCCTGCAGTTATTCATTGTCAAGTACATAAAACTTAACTATTTTCAACCCAACCTTTCAACCGAGTGTTCTTAATAAGATTAAACATTTTGTAATGGATTTCTTGGTGAATTGATGAATGAATGGGAAAATCAGAGTCCCTTTCCTGTTTGCCTTTCCTATTTGATGGTGTCACAATAAGAATTACATAGTCACTATTCGTTTCTTTATCTGATGTTTACTTCTATCCTATCTTCTATGTAAAATAATAATTACTTTAATTCAACATTGAGTAGAGGTTCCAACACAATGTGCTGGAAAGAGCACACAGATGAGAAACTTGGAAAGATAGGATAAATCTTCTATCTAATTCTAAAAATATTGATTAGTCCTTCTCATGTAATACACTCAATTTCCTAGACTTAATACCTCCAATTAGAAAATAAGGGTTTGTTTTACTATTAGAATACTATGTGCTATTTCTGTCATCTCTAAAAAGTTTTACACAAAATCACATCATAATTTTTGTTTATTTATTTAATGTTTCAAGTTTTTGTTTAAATTCTAGTTAGTTAACATATAATGTAAATATTGGTTTCAGGAGTAGAATTTAACGATTTGTCACTTACATGCAACACCCAGTGATCATTGCAACAAGTGCCTTCTTTAGGAAAGAATATTAGAGCTGCCAAGAGTCTAGAATATAATGTTCAGAGATCAGTTACATTGCCTTAGAAATTTATGATACTGAGAAAAGGCATTGCATTAAAGTCTATGTAAAATAATCCAAGAAAGCTACTTATCCTTCTCCAATCACTATCATAGGGAAGAATCTATAGAACTTAAAGAATATTTCATTTCTAAAATTAAAACTAGATCTTGCGTGGCAAAAATAGTAGTTCTTCCAGTGATAAGGCTCTGTCCCATGGCTTCTTCTAACACTTCATAATTTCTGTTCCATCGTTATGTCCTGAACAGTTTTACAATTCTAAATTAGATTAATATGAACTTATTATATAACAAAAAAATTAGAGGAAGATATATAATACAACCATAAAAGAGAATACAACTCTGTTACATGATTTTCTAAATATACTAAAGCCACTGTTATCATTTAAACTTTAGAACTTAATGGAAGTCAGTGTGAATACTACACATTTTGTTTTCCTTTAAATCTAATAATTGAGTCTCTGGTTTATTGTTCACAGAGGAAAAAAAAATGCTGCATTTTATTTATGTTGCTATCATTTAATTAATTTATTTTTTTGTAATTAGAATTCAATTTTTCTCCAGTAAAGAGAATTAATTGATTGTGAAAATTTTTTTAAAAAATCTGTATTTATTTCACTGCAGTTTCCCTAACTTAAAGGTTAAATAAGTGAGTATGCTTTACTTAAAGTAACATTTTTCATTTTGATAAGATAGATCAAAAAATTCAGAGATTTAGAGACAATGCTAATTGTTTATTCTCTGAAACTATAAGACTGTAGTTGCATAATAATAAATCTTGAATGAAAGTTAGAAAAAAGTCAACTAATTATTATTTAGGTAGCATTTATTTTCGAATAAACTTGGCCACCTTCACATTGAGGCACAATTATGACTGATTTTTTTCCTTGACTTTAAAAAACAAAATTTGTTGTATTTTCTATAACTCTTATTAATTTTTCCTTCCACTGTAATATTTAGAATTTAAGCAGGAGTAAATAGTCATAACTTAACACATTGACCATACAAACTTACATATATTACTATACTTGTTTTTTTTTCTCACAGAAGTTAGGATTTCACTCTAAAGTCTTGATTATTGATAGACCTTCACTATTATCAGCTGATTAATTGATTGATTTTATTATTTTATGTTAGTTACCATACAGTATATTAGTTTTTGAGGTAGAGTTCCATGATTCCTTTGCACATGACACTCACTGTTCCATGCATTACATGCTCCTCTTAATACCCATCACCAGGCTAACCCAACCTTCCACTCTCTTCCCTTCTAAAACCCTCAGTTTGTTTCCCAGAGTCCATAGTCTCTCATAGTTCATCTCTCCCTGATTTCTCCCTCTTAATTCTTCCCTTCCTTCTCCCAATGTCCTTCATGCTATTCCTTTATTCCACAAATAAGTGAAACTATATGATAATTGACTTTCTCTATTTGACTTATTTCACTTAGCATAATCTCCTCCAGTCCCATCCATGTTGATGCAAAAGTTGGGTATTCATTCTTTCTCCTGGCTGAGTAATATTCCATTGTATATATGAACATCTTTTTTTAAAGATTTTATTTATTTATTTGACAGAGAGCTCACAAATAGGCAGACAGAGAGGAGGAAGCAGGCTCCCTGCTGAGCAGAGAGCCCAATGCAGGCCTTGATCCCAGTACCCTGAGATCATGACCTGAGCTGAAGGCAGAGGCTTTAGCCCACAGAGCCACCCAGGCGCCCTATATGAACAACATCTTATCCATTCGTCTCTTGAAGGGCACCTTGGCTCTTTCCACAGTTTGGCTATTGTGGACATTGCTGCTATGAACGTTGGGGTGCATATGGCCCTCCTTTTCACTACATCTGTATCTTTGAGGTGAATATCCAGTAGTGCAATTGCTGGGTCATAGGGTAGCTCTATTTTTAATTTTCTGAGGATCTTCCACACTGTTTACCAAAGTGGCTGCACCAACTTGCATCTCCACCAACTAATAATAATTTAAAACTAAGGTATTGGGACACCTGCGTGGCTCAGTTGTTAAGTGTCTGCCTTTGGCTCAGGTCATGATCCCAGGGTCCTGGGATCCAGTCCGTTATTGGGCTCCCTGCTCAATGGGAAGCCTGCTTCTCCCTGTCCCACTCCCTCTGCTTGTGTTTCCTCTCTCTCACTCTGTCTCTGTCAAAAAAATAAATGAAAGCTTAAAAAAAAAAACCTAATGTATTTATATGGTTAGTAATCTACAATTTGAAAAATCTTTTCACATGTGTTAGACTTTTAGGCTCAATTATGTTAGTGGAAAAATACATATGAGTTTTTCTATCTAGAATATGGTGGCCAAATAGAATTTCCAGAAACCACCGAAATAGATTAATGATATCATATGAATAAGATAGTTTATAAATTTATAATATCATGCAGAGAGCTCAAAGAGTTGTCAGTACTGATAATTCTTCACAAGCTTTTCTGTGGAACAGAGATCTGCACAAAGTTCTGCCTGTTATGAATATGTTACTCCAAGTAACAGACCACAGAGTGGAAGTTTGTTTTTGCAAAATAGAATACACACAAACAATGAAATATATGTCTCTCTTTATTGTCATTTAATAGAATGTGGAAGATTATTCTTGTATTTTTGTAATGTCTCTTTTCACATCACTCATAGTTAAAGCCTTCTTCATCAAACTGGAGTCCCATTGCAAGAATTTTTGGAGGTTGTTTCTTCATCAAACTGGAGTCCCATTGCAAGAATTTTTGGAGATTTAACATCGAGGAAAATATAGCAGCCCAGCGGCCAAGCTTTTCACTATGAATCTTGTAGAAAATCAGTTCCCTGACCTGTATGCACTCATCTGCTTCCCTGATGAGTTTATGTGTGAATTTCTAGAACTCTCAGTGATGCATAAATAAGCTTTCAGGATTTATGTTATTCTTAATATATTAAATATAGTCATAGTTACATTATAATTACTATTAATGCATTGACAAAATGATTAAAATGCTTATGAGTAAAATATTTAAGACACACAATTATTTAACATTTTATTAGATTATTGTTCTGTCTGAATGAAAATGTATATTTCTTTCAGATAAATGAAAATAAAGTAGATTCAACCAGATACCTGATAATATGTGCTATTGTGGTCTGTTTTGTGTGGAAAAGTATTATGATAAGAGTTTTTTGCCTGAACTGGTTGAAAGGATTAGATCTTTGGATATTAAAACACAAGATCAACAGTAAAGTAGTAGACACTCTGTGCTAACCACATTCTTTCTCTGTAATAACTTGTTGCCCTTCCAAATTACCCATGTTATCAAGTGGCCTTCTCATTAAAAAATAGAAAATATAATCACTTGATTTTTCCTCAGTCTTTTATAATTTTTGAAATTAATTTTTTAAGTTGAATCATAAGGTTTAACTGGTTGCTCTATGGAAGTAGTTATGGAAAGTGATCCTGAAATTCCCAAGACATAAGTCAGGTCCTATGTCAGGATTATGAGGGATGACAGAGACCTACTGCCCCATAAACAATCTTCTGAGTCAATGTTCCATGTGGATCTGGTTGTATTTTATTTTTAGATTATGATAAATATCATCATTCTTTAACAATAAAAATATTGCTAATTTTTTATTTTCTATGTGTATAGCTAGTGAAGAATCTGTCCTTTTTACAGAATAAATCACTGATTTTGGAGAATAGTTTACAGGCTAGCTCTTCTGATAAGGTGTTCATATCCCAAACAAACAAGCAAAAGTTCCTCATATCCAAGTCCATTAATTCTGTTGCACCAACTTTTGTAACAACCCCCAAGCTGTGAGTCATTCTGAACCATAATGATCTGAAGAATTTAAATGACAAAGAAGATCAAGCAACTATATGAAAAAACTCCTTTAAAATTTTTTAAAGGCTACGTTTTCATAAAGAGTGGAAATATTATACTATTTTATTTAGGGGAAATATATTTATATATTTGAGGAAGGAATGGGAGACCCTGAGGTTTAAGAAATGTCTCCAAGATTATCAATGAGAAAGCACACTGAACAGAGTTAAGACATTTTCTGTCCCCCTTCTCAAAAAAATAACATTCAAAATTAATCATTGGGGAAATCTGTGTCTACTAAAGTTATAAGGGAACTTGAAGCTATGCATTATCTCTCTTGACTTTTATTCTTTCTTCTAGCATAGTGACATGTATACATCAGGCAAGTAATAAATGTTTGTGGGTAAGTAAATTAATGGAGACTCTGCTTCTCCATTGGTAGAATAAGAGTAGGGTGGGAAGCAGAACTAAATGGAACCTGAAGGTTTTTTCTTCTCTATACTCTTGCACTCTAAAATACAATTTCTGTAGCTAAAAATAAAATATGGTTATAAATATTTTAAGATTTAACATAAAGTTTAAAGAAAGTACGTAATTAATTAAATCCTACTAAAGTTTTTATTCTCTTGGCTTACATCCCTTACAAAATGTTAAGCAAAACCTATCAAACTTCAAGTAAGGAAGATTTTAATCCTTATTTCATCCTCTGAATCTTAATGCCTGGTCATATTCCAGCATTAATTGCTTTATCTCCAAACTAATGAGCTAATCTGCATTTTTTACACAGTGTACTTGCTGTCAAAACATCTATATGAAACTGAAATTTAGTCAATCATCCATATATGCATCCTCATGCTTCCGAACATCTGGCTGTTTAGAAACTGCAAGATGTTTGAAATAGCATTTTAGCATTCATCTGGAGTATTGTTCCTAAATTTGTGGGGTCAAAGGACTGTTTGGCAATAGATGATAGCTATCAGCCTAATCACTGGGGGGAAATTGCTTATTCACACACTCAGAAGATTTTGCATGCAATTTCAGAGACTTAAATCATTTGAAGCCTGTCCATAATCTCAAGGCTAATTATCCCTGATCTTGAAGTTTACTGTTTTATAGTCAATATTTTAGGACAGATTATGTTGGTGTTAAGAAAATTTCAACCTCATATTGTTTTGTATTCAAATCTTTTCAAATATCTATAAACTATTACATATTTAAAGCATCTTTGCATCATTATTTGCTTAATATCTACCTCCTCTGTTAGTATACGCCCTGAGGTCAGTTATTCTTAATTTTGCTTAGCCATTTACCATCAGCACCTAAGATATTTCTTATTCCAACAGAGAATGGTTGTTGAACTAACCAAATGGTTTATGTGTGGTTCAATTATCCATGCTTGATAATATTAAGCATTTTCAATGCAGGAACAATTTTTCTTTCTCTGTCTCTATCCCTCTGTCTCTCTCTCCTATTTTTAAATCCACAGTTTCAAACTAAGCCTTGTAGATATCTATTACAGCAGAAAAGCAATAATGTAAAATCTCTATTTAGACAGGGAAGAATCAACTAAACTACAGTTTTAGAGAATATGAAGAGGCTGAGATGGAGAAATTAACTTGCCTCCACTGCATCTTCTCCATATATTAGATTTACTTTCAGTACACAGACACTACCTATTGAGATTACTAAGGTGGGGGCAGGGGCATCGTAATCCAAATCCTGGTTAATGTAAATGTTTCTTAGCATTTGAAACAACATATTATTTCGTTTTGATATATTTGCTTCACTGGGTATTTTGGATCCCACATCCTCCTGTCTCACTGCTAGCTCTTTTGCTACTTCCTACTTTTATCCATGAATGTTAATGTTGAAGTACATCAGAACTGAGTTCTTACTTTCTCTCTTCTTTATCTATACTTACTCTTTTGGTAATCTCTTTCTGACCAAGAGGGTTTTTTGTTGTTTAGTTGCTCTGTTTTGTTTTGTTTAAAGATATGTATTTATTTGGGAGAAAGAGAGAGTGTATGTGTAAGCAAGGGCTGAGTGGGGTGGGGAGGAGGGGCAGATGACGAGGGAGAAGGAGAGAATCTCCAACAGACTCCCAGCTGAGCACAGAGCCCAATGTGGAGCTGGATCTCAGGACCTTGAGATCATGACCTGCACCAAAATCAAGAGTTGGATGCTTAACCAAATGAGCCCCCCAGGTGCTCCTGACCAAGAGATTTTAAATAATGCATGCAAAAAAAAAATCTGAAATGTATGTTTCTACCCTTTTCTTTCCCAAACTCCAAACTCAAACTGAATAATTAAGATATTAAATGTAATATGTTCAAGATTAAATTCCTGATTTACTCTTAGTCTCTTCCTGCCCTCATCTTTTCCTCTCCCTACTGATAACTTCATTAGGTCAAAAATGTTGGATTCCTATAGGACTCTTCTCATTCATATCTGATGTCTTAAGCCCTATACTCACTCTATTGTAGAAAAAAAAATGTTTCTACCTTTATAATCTATACACTATGTAAGTATTTGACATTACCTCTGCTGCCAACACCAAGGTCTGTACTAATAATCTCTAGCTTGGATGCCTGGAATAAGCAGATCTTGCTTTCATACCTAAAGTTTGTACTTTATACTGAGGATGGAGTCATTCTTTTAAATAGAAGCAACATGATGACATTCCATTTCTGTAATCTTGCATAACTTAGTGTAAATGTCAAAAATCTAAATGATGGCTAAATCCCCACATGAGCTGGCTTCACACCCCCTGTCTGGATGTTTCTCTTTTTACTTTTTCCTTGGTTTGCTCCACTTCAGTAAGTGTGGTCTTCTTGCTGTTTCTCAGAGACTCTGGGCACATTTCTGCTTAGGGTCTTTATTTCTTCTACTAGTAATCTACATCTATTTCTTGGCTATCTCTCAGAGTTGTTGCTCAAATCTTACCTTTTCAATTATTGCCCTATTTAAAAATCTCAAATATTTGCCCAGATAATCCACCAGGATATTCTTTATCCTCTTTAGCCTATTTTTTCCTTTTCTTCCCCCATAACACCATTACTTTCTGGCATATTAGATAATTTACTCACAACATTTAGTTCAGCACATAATCATCTTTGCATGAGTAGACTTTGAGAATATGTTTTTGATCTCTGATAGACTACTTCAGAGAAATTTTGTCATCTGGGATAGCACTCAAGTAAGTGATTAAATCAATATACAAAGTTGTGTAGATATCTAAGCATCAATTAGAATTAAAGGATGATTTGTTTTTACTGGAAAATAATGTAGTGACTCATTTATAAGCATAACCACAAAACTGGTTCAAATTGGATGCAAAAATATAAAATCGCAGGGAAAAGACATTGTGTGTGTGTGTGTGTGTGTGTGTGTGTGTGTGTGTGTGTTTTAATCTATACCAGGTAGACAGGAAAAAAGATCAAGAGTAACAGGGCATTAAGGTTGTAATTATGTTTACTTTATCAAGTTAAAATGAGTACTGTAAAAATGCTTGCAGTTATGCATTTTATACAGTTATTCCCAAGATACCCATATGCTTAAGGAAATAACCTTCCCCCTTTATAGGATTGAGTCCATTTGTTATACCGAAAAAGAACCTGTAGGAGTGAGATATGGCATGAAGAAAAATGAGGAATTTTTAAAAAGGACTACTAATCTAAGGGCAAAACTGCCTATATTTTTTCTTGATATGTGCTAAGATAAAGTTGCCTAATGGAGTCAATGGTTGGATAGTCAGATATTTGGGAACTACCATCATCTTACTTATTAATAAATTTCCTTTGCTGTATAAAACTTCCAATATTTCCAACAAAAGTCCTGTTTTCCTCTAAGAAATAGGTTATAGAAAGAATAACCACACACATAAATGATGTTACTACCAATGACAGTGGCTTATATTTATTTTAAAAAAAGGGAGCTATTGCCATGCAGATGTTTTAAAAAATGAATTTAAAAATAATACTCTAGTTTATGAAGAAAACTTGAAAGTCTAACAAAGAAAATTTTTTAAAAATTGTTTTTAAAGGTGAAATGTTTTACTTAAAGAATTCACGTAAATATCTGTTTGGTATAATATAGAACAGAAACACAACATCTTCCAAAGTGATATAAAATTTCCTTTAGAGTTTTGTACTAGCTTTGTTAAATCTGAATCTCAGGGGGATGATAAACTGAGAATCTTTTGGGCTGTTTGAAGAGCCTTCACAAATGAGTCACAGGTGCAAGGATTGAACCATACATAATAAAACAATACTGTAAAATCTCCACATTTCATGTACATAAATATTGAATCAATGAAAAAAATAGAGAAATGATAAGAAAAACATATTTGGTGGATACCGTGTATTGACTAATAGTAGACTATTAGTTACTACTAGTTAACTGAATACCTCTCATACATCATAATCCACAATATAGCAGCTTTCTAAATGCTTGGGGAATAAATACAGGGGACAATAACTTGGTAAGATGTGGCTTTTTTAGTTGCCAATATAGTTGCAATGAAAATACATACCAATCTCAGAATTATATTTGATTAAAGTGATTTATAAAAGAAAGTGCTAATAGAGGAGTATGTAATAGATAAATGATCTGACATAAGAATCTTGCCAGCTGGTCCTATTGTCACTATTTCCCCCTGGAAGTCAATCTATTTTGCAGAGTTCTCACTAAATCCTATTTGATTGACTAGTATATGTGAGTAGGTATTAAACTCATTCTTCTGTGCCTAGCACTCACTGTATTAAGGTACTGTGGCTGCCCCATTTGCTCCCTCATTTGCAGCCAAGTTTATACTTCTGTTTTGGTTTGCTTTATTTTTCCCTCTTTTTTTTTTTTTAAGATTTTTAAAATTTATTTGGCAGAGAGAAACACAGCTAGAGAGGAAACACAAGCAGGGGGAATGAGAGAGGGAGAAGCAGGCTCCCACAAGGCAGGAAGCCTGATGCGGGGCTCTATGTGGGACTCAATCCTGGGACTCTGGGATCATGACCTGAGCCAAAGGCAACCGTTTAATGACTGAGCCACCCAGGCACCCCCGTTTTTTCCCTCTTTTTTATCTTTAAACATATTACCTGGTTGGATTCCTGCATCAGAACCGCCTCACATCTCATTCTTATGTGAAAGTGGCTGACCCTGTCCTATCCTAAGTTCTACGGTATAAAGGTAGTGTATTTTCATCTTCAGTAAAGTCCAATCAGGGTATTGACTAAATTTCAACACCTTATACCCAAAAGAAATGTACACTAGAATATTCACTCAGCACATACACCATAAAGTTTTTACAGTATAGACCATTTTTAGTTCTTATTAAGAACTTTACTAAAAATTCCCCAGTTTTCAATCCTCAAAGACTTTTCCAAAGAAATTGTATCAACAATGTCTGGGATATACCAGGGATTAGATTCCTCCTGAACCAAGCAGGGATATACTATATTTCAGGTAGAAGTATAAGCTAAGGAAACCCTATTTAACTAGAGAGAAACAAAGAAATGAAAATCATGATCCATAAGGATAACAAAGAGATGTCTTCTTGGATAATATATGTATAATCTATTTGAGGTAGATGATAGTATGTGTTAGACTAATTTTGTATTTCTAGCATTCTCTGGTTTTTCTTGTCATTATTTGTTCTTTGATTATATATAAAAATGTAGACTCCCCTTTACACTGATTATAGGCCATATAGAATGTAAAATTTGAAGAAACCGAGCGATGAAAAAATCCTCCATTGAAAATGGCCATATTTTTAAAGGACAGTTTTTAAATGTGATTAATAAGTTCTTTCTCATATAAGCTGTAGTTTGTACATGATGTATTATAACTTTCATTAAATCATTTTTAATCAACATGGTTTTAATCAGAACATTTGTTGATGAATCTGTGAGTGGGTGTAGCAGAGGAAACAAGCAAAATGGATATGATGAGAAAAAAAGTAAAAGGTTAAAACACATTTAATCTAAATTTCATGATTTAATTTCTTTAGTTTATTTTTCTTTCTTAACATTATATTCTAAAGAACATTTTAACCTTAGAAAAACAAGTGTAATAATTTCATCATTTATATTGTGATTAAAATCAATAAAATTGCTTTACTTCTATACTTTATAAAACTACTAATTGTTTTTAAGTAGGATATAGTATATGAAACACACTGGAAAAAATAAAAAGCATACAAAATTGAGATTTATCTCAATAACCCCACTTAAATAGCTAAGAATTGTTGATATTTTATATGTATGTATATATACATAGTCTGTCTATTATCTATCACTCATCTAGCTATCCATCCATCTGCCTATCTAAATATCTATTTATATATTTATTATGTCTAAATAATTATATTTTTATGCATTTGTTGTTCTTGTCCATGTAATATTCCTTGGACTCTTCTTTGTCATTATGGAAATAGACATCCAGTGTATATGCATTATCAGTAACAGTTATTTTTTTTAAAGATTTTATTTATGTGTTTGACAGAGAGAAACACAGGTAGAGAGGGAACACAAGCAGGGGGAGTGAGAGAGGGAGAACCTGCTGAACAGGGAGCCAGATGCGGGGCTCGATCCTGGGACTCCAGGATCGTAACCTGAGTTTAAGGCAAATGCTGTAATGACTGAGCCACCCAGGCACCCCTATCAGTAACAGCTTTAAAGATATCTTCCTTACCATTAAAAATATAAAACTTCATGATTATGTAATAATATATAATAGGTAATAAATCATGAGGATGATAACAAATATATATAAATATGCTTACAACTTTTGCCTGAACTGGTAGTATGAAGATACACTTGGCCAGAATTATAATTGTAGAGCTATATTGCACTATACAAATGCACTATGTTCAACAGGCATCATTCACATCAGAGATATCAATGATTATTTTATTTATAATGATAATTTTCCAAATGATAAGAATAAAATATCTTGAGGAATTGCTATTTCTGTTGTTTTGGGTTATTTTCTTTTGTTTTAAAAAATATTTCTTTTTCATTTTCACAAAATTTTCCTGGGCTACCAATGACCTTCAGATATTTTGTTTGCTTAGACACCTACATGAAAACCATCACTGCATAATTCAGATGCAAAAGTAGCTGATCCTTTTAAGCTACTTCTCTAAGTTCTTTGGTGGAAAAGTAGTGCATCTTGATCTTTTATGTCCTCTCTAAATTTACTTAGGGAAATTATGAAAGCTGTAAACTATGACTACTACTTCGTTAATGCCACAGGAATGGTATGATAAGGAAAGTAGGAAATAGGTATATTTTTATGATGCCATGCAAGGATGACATGATGTAAGATCAAAAACCTTACAACAGTTTTGCAGAAAAACAAAAAATTAGTACAAAATGCATCTCTTTGGTATTATCTTGGGCATGATTACTTCTTTTGAACTTAGTTATTTTTAAGTGATCAAAAGGGTAAAACATAAAAACTGTGATTAGACTCAATACAAATTTTTACTTTCTTGTGTTTTTCTTCTTAAAAAGTGATATAATATCATCTGTAGCCTATATTTTAATGAATATGACAATTGTTAAATTTAGAAAATAAGTAATTTTAAAACATTTCTGCTTGCTTTATTCTTTCTAATTAATCAGCTAAATAGTCTTTAAAAATAGTAATGCAAATAAATGCCAGAGTTCTAGAGTTAATAATTAGTAATAGTTAATAAATAGTAAATCTTAAATATCAAACTTAAGGGACAAGGAATTTTATCGAATATTGCAAACATCTGTTTACATGGTGAGCAATAGTGAATAAACCAATATATAAGCATAATCTCAGAACATTTATCACTTTGGGGAGGGAGTAAATTAAATTAAAATTAAAGTTCATCTGTATTTGACATTTTTCTTCCAGAGCGACAGTCAAATGTGCTCTGTCTTGAGTTACTTGACATTTTTGTTGTTCTTTTGGATATAGCTAATTTGTAGTAATGCAGAGTACCTAGTGTTAAATATTCAATATTGGGGGGCGCCTGGGTGGATCAGTTGGTTAAGCAACTGCCTTCGGCTCAGGTCATGATCCCGGAGACCCGGGATCTAGTCCCACATCCGGCTCCCTGCTCGTCAGGAAGCCTGCTTCTCCCTATCTCAGTCTCCCTGCTTGTGTTCCCTCTCTAGCTGTGTTTCTCTCTGTCAAATAAATAAATAAAATCTTTAAAAAAAAATTCAATATTGGTATGAAATTTTATGCCTCATAAGATATTTAAAAATGAGTCATTTGCCTACTAGCACACTAGATGTGTACATATATGTACATATATATGTATGTGTGTGTATATATATATATTTTTTTTACCCAAACTCCATGACTAAATTTGCACTCTGTTCAACCTTCCCACACAGAGTCTTGAATAAATTTCGAGAACTTAAGAAAATGAGAACAACCTCCCCTTCATATATTTAAAGATTGTTAAATTTCTTAAATGAAATAACAAAGCTTTTGAGTACTTTTATAAGATCTGCTGAAAGGAGGCATGCCAAGCTGGTAAAGAGTTAAAACAAATGAATGGGCAGCAAATATAGCAACTTTACATAGTGTATAGTGTGTTTTGAACTGATGATCAATTACTAAACGGTACACACATTATATTTTTCAAAATCACACACATGCGCACAGAAACAATACCTTTTTTCTGTAGTGAAAATAGCGAACATTTGTTGAGAACCGACTATAATCTCAATTTTATGAAATCGGTACTCTTCTCTAAGGTATAGAGATTAAGTAAATTGTCTAAGGTACATTAGGCTTCAGAGTCCATCTGTATGAAAAATAATTTATAGTTCACTTGCTGTGTTACATTGCTTTTCAATACAGCAAAATGGTGCCAAACACCTCAAAATCAATGTTATAAAGACACTGAAAGAAAATAGAACACATATAATAGGATCTCTACATGTCATCTTAACATTTGCATTAATGCCTTTGACTTTTTTACCATATTGTTAGAATTAATAACTGAATGTTAATTATTTGCTAAAATTAATTAAGCCTTATGATTAAACAGTAAGATCCAGGAAATATACCAATAGAGCTTCTGAACCAAGAATTAGTCAAAACATTTTTTTTTCTCTTCCTTCATTTTCTTTTTTTTTTTTATTGTTACTAAATTTTTTTTTCCAGTGTTCCAAGATTCATTCCCCATTCCCCATACCCAGTGCTCCACGCTTTAGGTGTCCCCAGTACCCACCACCAGGCTCTCCCATCCCTCCACCCCCTCCCTCCAAGTCCCTCAGTTTGTTTCTGTGTCCAAAGTCTCTGCTCATCAAGAAAAAAAGTGTTAAAAAAAATTTCTAATTATTTTTTACTTTATCTAAACAAATTCACATTAAAAACCTTTAAAATTTTGAATTATGGCAAAATACATACTTTTAAATTTTTTTAAACTTCATTTTGACTACATTAGATTCAGTTGTATTTATAGACCTAAAGACAGGGGAAACAAAAGTAAAAATAAGCAAATGGGACTATATCAAACTAAAAGGCTTTTGTAGAGCAAAGAAAACCATCATCAAAGTGAAAGGGCAATATACTGAATGGGAGAAGAGATTTGCAAATCATACATTGATAAGGAGTTACTATCCAAATATGTAAAGAACTCACACTATTCAACAACACCAAAAAACAACAACAAAAACCCCTCAATTAAAACATGGGCAGAGGGTCTGAATAGACATTTTTCTAAAGAAAACATTTAAATGCCAGTAGGCACATGAAAAGTTATTCAACATCACAGTCCCAGCCCCCTGTAGAAAGGAAAGTCCCAGAGAAGCATTTCTGAAACAAGTCTCTAAATACAGAACATTCTAAATCTAAGGATTTCTCCATTTTTCATAAAATTTTCTTAAATGAAGATTTATTTTCAAAACAAACAAACTTCTACATTCATTTCATGTTTATCGTCACCTTAATGCACACAGCACAATGAGATCCCCAGCCAACCTTGATCAGGATTAGAATGAATGGTAGTGGTTAATTGGTCAATCAGAAGAAGGAACAGTATAAAAGAGGACATATTTCAGCAAAGATAAAAGAGCTTCTTCAAAAGAGCAATCCTCAGTGAGCAATTAATGAAGATTAACAAGGCAAGGGTGGTTGCTTTAGAATAAGTGAGATTTTAGCAGGATCATAAAGAATAAATATCTTTAACAACTTTAATGGAAAATTTATTGTTTAGTTTAATAATGAAACTTGATATTTAGCTGAGATGTCTTCTAAAACGTGATAGCTATAAACTTCAAATGACATTAGTTCAAACCTGTGTCTCTTTGTCTTGAGCTTTCTCCTTCCATGAGACAAAGAAGGAAGTTACTTTTGAGTTGGAGGACCATACATACTCATTTTTCAGGACAGTTTAAATTTAAATACATCTTTCCCCTATTTCCATAAACATACTTAAGGAAGTTTTTTGAAAGTCTTAATGAGTCCATGATTAATCGTAGGTGGAAAGTCAGAGATCTTTTGTATAACTGTTTACAAATTGCAGAGGGGACTATGTACTTTACTTCTATGCCCAATTTGTCTTAACCCATATTTTTATGAATTTATATAAACTATGGTGAAGACCAGTAGTGAAACAGAAGATTCGTTTGGGTAAAAATGAAAAAAAGATTTTTGTGTTGCAATAGAGAATAACTTTCTACTATTCTAAGTATATATAGGTGTGTGTGTGTGTGTGTGTGTGTGTGTGTGTGTGTGTGTATTTGTATGATATAACCATGCATACATAGGTGAAGATCTGATCTTTTACTGAAGTATCACTCTAAAAGCACTATTGTTTAATCAGTGAAAGTACATGGAAAACATTCTGACAGCTCTGCTAGCCAGTGTTAGCTCTTTCACTTGATTTGTGTCCTTAGTCAATTGCTATACATTTTTGAGAACACTCTACTCATTTGTAAAATGGGGCTATTGATGCCTGCTGGAGAGAGTATTAATCCAGTACCATATTAGCATGATATAGATAATACATTGTAGATGCTCAGTTGATGAGAAGAATTAATAGTATTAAATGTTGCTTTAGTACTATAATAAAAACAGTAAATACTGTTTAAAGAAAAATGTAGTTGATGACATTCAATTTTTTTTTTGTTTTCACTCATGTAAAATTTGTCATCATTAAGATAATGCTCATAACTTCCTCTATATTTTCCTCAAGTGATTTTTGTTGTTGTTGTTTGGCTCAGAAACAGTATTGGCTTATATGTGCACAGGAAGCTTAGTGTGAGTTTGTAACTGTCTTTTAGTCACCAGGTTTGTCACTCCCCCTGAGTAGCTGCTCATCCACCAGCAGGATAAGCTCCGGCTGGGAGGTGGGGGCTAGAATTTCTCTGGATGCTGTGTGATTAATTAGGACCCATCACTGTTTTCCTCATTTGTTCCCAATGAAGAGTCCCTCTTTTTGAGTCTCACCCATTTCAGGGACGTTGGGAATCACTGTGAGTAACAGAAGCCTCATTTGCGAAAGAAAAGAAAAGCCTAGACTCTTTCTATTGAGAATTTCATTAGGATTTACAGTCCACTTGACAAAACAAATAATCATGAACATGAACTCAGTGTACCCACAGGAAAAATCAAACATATAGTCTTCAACAGAAATTCTTATATAGACACTATACCCATTTGAGAACTTATACCTCATGTGCTAAAAAAAAGGTATGTACACTTCTTTGTCAAGGAGTCTATGGGGTCCAGTGTTGTTCCACATTTCAGCAAAGTTCGCATTTCTAACCTGTATCAATGTAATATGCTTCCCTAAAAAAAAAAGATGATATTCTAAGCCAATATGCTTATTTTAAAAGTGTGTAGCTAATGCAAATTGATCAAACTAGTAAGGTACTAGTATTTTCTATAAGACCCTTTCTAAGTACTGGATGTATATGAATATATAAGCTGGCATCATTCCCTCTAAGATAAAGTAAGATAATTTAAGAGATTCAAATACATAAGTGAACAAATCACTAGGAGTACACAAAGAAGAGATTCATCTAAATTAGATGAATTGAGACTTAGAATTTGAGCATTTAATGACAGATTTTCAAAGATTAACAAAGTCATATTTGGTTTGGAATGGCAGCAGCTAGATTTCTTAATATGAACAAAGAAATATGATAGATCTCACATCACTTTGGACTTACGAAATGTCTATATTTCATAATATAGATACATTTAAATGATGTATATTACAAATGAATATAAAACAAATCAAAGCTTTTTACATCAAAAATATCTCTTATTTGTGTTAAAATTTTCCCATGGCATGCAACAACTTTACCAATGTAGGTAGTTTTATGTTATAGTAATTCTGATATATACACACAAAAAGAGAGATTAATATAGTACATGTAATTGGTCTGTGTTTCTGTATTTATGTACCAGTATTAGGTTCCATGAATCACCTGTGAAACTCACGAGCATTCTTTTCTACCTCATGTTACATGTATATGTCATTTTGTCTGGAGGCTTTTTTTTAACTGCTCCCAATAAACAAGAGCTTTTGCAAACCAAAATCCATCAAAATGACCAGAGGGTCAGAGAACATAACACTTAAAAGGTCATGTGGTATCACTACAATTTTCCTTTATAGGTAGTATTTAAATATATTCCAATAACAAGAACCTTTTTTGACAGCAGAAGGAAATGGCATAAGTGAAAGCTATTTCTGTGATGGTGATTTTGGCTAGAATGCCAAATAGTTCCTTACTTCAATCTTAGCTTATAATAATATATGGTTTTCCTTGTGGTAATAAAGCAAATTGCTCAAGTAGTAGTTGCTAAGGTATAAGAAACACAGTTCATAGACTTATACCCAGCACATAATAATGTGTTTTTAAACAACTAGTTGTAATAAACCACTAGATTTAATGGGGGTTAAGTATAAACAAGCAGATATTTAGTGAAATTTGCTCTGCAACATAAATGTAATATTTCAAATGATTATTTAAGTACTAGATAGGGAAAAGTAATTTAAATTAAATGTTAATGTTAGAATGATCTTAAAAGTTTGCTATGGACTAATTTCTATATATATATGTATATATATATATATGTACACATTTATATGTGTCTAATGATTTAATTCATTAAAGTTTTTAAACTTTTTTACTAAATATTAGTTATTAATATGAAATCTTTGGAACAATAGTAATGGAGACACATTTTGAAATTGAGAAAGAAAATCAAAAGCAGAGGTTAGCAATTCTCATAGCATCTCAAAACAAGGAAGTGGAGATAATTTTGTCTTTCTGACAAAAATAACTAATTGGTACACTTAATGAAAACAGTCCAGAGAACTGGTTGTGTATGACAACTGAAAGTCATTTTTTGGGGGGCCTGCTGATACCTGTGTAAAGTACTGCATTTATCACCAATACTAAAGAATATATGAGGCTATGTTTTTAAAAGCTTAAACTCTCTTTCAATCATTTGAATGGTATTATTTATTTCTTTGGTGCTTGTTATTTACTTTACTTTTTTAAGTAGCAAATTGTGTGTGTGTGTGTGTGTGTGTGTGTGTGTGTGTGTGTGTATGGATGAGAGAGAGAGAGAGAGAGAGAGAGAGAGAGGAGGGGAAGGAGGGAGAGAGAAAGAGATTGCTGTAGTTAGTATTGGTAGAATTGTCCTAATTTACCTTTTTGTTTCCATGTCTTATACCATGTGATGTGATCTGTGTTCTTTCCACTAGAAACTAGATTTACTTCTCACCTCTCGATTTGAGCCCACTTATATAACTTGATTTATACACGGAATTATTAGTACACATGCATGTTTGTTAGGTGAGCTTTCTCTTTTGTGTTTCTGCTCTTGGTCTGATACTAAAAGGTCTGGGTAGGCCACTTGTTTAAGTAGAAGAGTCATAAGAAAGAGAGCTGAAACAGCACTTAGCCTAACCTGTATCCCCTAAACACAAGCCAAGCAAGAGATATGGGAGCAAGATAGATATTTTTGGTAAGTTTAGGTACACAGTTTTGTTATGAGTAGTCTTGTGCTAATAGTTAATACGCATAAACAAATTCAGTACATGTACACACACAAATCACCAAAACTACAAGTTATTTTTATGTGTATTACTTTTCCAAACAGCTCTGTGGAGATTTAACTCATATAACATACAATTCATCCAAGCAACGCAAATGTTCAACTCAGTGGTTTGTGATATCTTCACAGAGTTCTGCACCATCATCACAACCAATATTTGAGCATTTTTATTACTCTCAAAATAAATCCTGGCAGTCAGTCTCCATTTCTTCTCCAACCACAGAGGCCTCAGCTTTAAGAAACTATTAATCTACTCATTGCAACAGCAATTCTGCAACACTTTGTAAGAGATGCTTTTCAGATTACTTTTGCGTTTAGCAGATTTCTCTTCTTTTTTTTAAACATTCTATTGAGATATCTTCTCATATAGACAATTTGCAAATCACCTATTCCGAGTTGCTTTTTACCTTCTTGATGTTGTCATTTGAGGAAAAAAGTTTTTTAAAAAATGTCTTTGGTTGCATGTGCTTTTGGTATGATTTATAAAAAGCTTTTTCCTATCTAGGTTCACTAAGAGATGCTCTTTCTTCTAAGTCTTATAGTTTTAGCTCTTACATGTTTTCATGCTTTTGTATTTTTGTCTTTCTGGCTGTATAACAATGTGCTCATTAAGAAAACTTTATAAATAAGTCCTAACTTGTGGAGATATGATTTTTCTATATATTATTTGTTAGATTCTTGCACATCTTTTAAAATATTTACTCACACATAATGGGTAGTTTTTATGCTATTATACTTGAAATTTGTTCTTTTAAGATATTTTCTAATTGTATGATGCTAAAATATAATTCTCTGTTTCATACATATATCCATAAACTTACTAAATGTACTTATTCTAATAACTTTCCTATAGATTCCTTTGCATTTTCTGTATACAAAATCATTTCAACTGAAAATAATGATATTTATTTCTTCCTTTCTAGTCATTACTCATTTTATTTCTTTTTCTGGACTAATTTTGTAAACTAGATCCTGCAGTACAATGATGAATGGGAATAGTAGTAGTGACCTTTCTTCTTTCCACTTTCAATATTTCACAATTCTGTAGAGATTGGCAGAAAATCTTAAGTAATTAAGTTTCATTCTCTTCCAAATGAGCATTGAGCTTTTCAAATACTTATTATATTGATAAGATCACTTTTTTTCTGCTTCAATCACTTAATGTGGCGAATTGTGTTTTATGGTTATAAAATGCTAAAATAAATATACTTCCCTAGCATTGAGTATCTTCCTTCCTGCATAATCTTTGATTTGATTTATTAACTGTTTCAGGTTATGTTTATGATGGAGATTAGCCAGTAATTATCTTTTCTTATAGCATAGAATTGCAATTTCTTATAAAAGGGAAGAATATGAGAGGAGATGTTTAAAACATATAACAGATAAGAAGTTTGTTTAGAAGCTTCTTAAATCAAAGATTCTTATTACTTATCCAAAAGAAGATGCCAAGTAGGAAACGGATAAGTCTAAAGTTCAGACGTGGTGTGAGCACTGGTGTTTAAAATTGGAGCTTTGAGACATTGAGAGTTCCAGCGGGTGTTTACAGTATTTATGACAGGAGACTGTTCACTCACAACATAGACAAAGAAAAAAGTCTAAGAACACATCCCTAATAAGATAACACTCAGAGGGCACCTGGGTGGCTCAGTGGGTTAAAGCCTCTGCCTTCGACTCAGGTCATGATCTCAGGGTCCTGGGATTGAGGCCCACCTCCTGCTCTCTGCTCAGCGGGGTCCCTGCTTCCTCCTCTCTCTCTGCCTGCCTCTCTGCCTACTTGTGATCTCTCTGTCAAATAAATAAATAAAATCTTTGGAAAAAAAAAAAGATAACACTTAGAGTTCAATGAAAAGAGGAAGGAACAGTTTTAACAGTAAGGAGAGAAAAGGTGAATTGTCCCAAGAAGGATCTAGAGATAACAGGAGGCTTTGTTTTGATTTACTTTAGTTAATATAGTCTATTTGTATGCCAATGACTCAGTAAAGAGGGAAAATTACAAGATTATAACAGAAGTTGTATCATTGTTGATTTGTAATTCCTGTGTGCTCAAGAGTAGATGGGGTCCAGGATCCAGTGAATGAGGAGACTAAAAAGTCAATTTTACAAAGTATTCAACTCCTACCTAAATTCTGCATCAATTAAGTGATGTTTGATATCATACACACAGTTCTTGATTTATATTTCAACTTACAATTTTTTGACTTTATGGTGGTGCAAAATGACAGGTATTCAATAGAAACCGTATTTCAAATTTTGTATTTTTATCTTTTCCCTGGGTAACGATATACATACCATCCTCTCTCCTGATGCTGAGCAGAAACAGCAAGACATATTGCCTCATCATCCCTGCAACTAGGAGGGTAAACAACCAGAACTCTTACAACCACTCTGTACTAGGACAAGCATTCTGTTTTTCATTTTCAGTCGTCTTCAGTAAATTACTTGAGATATCAAGACATATAAAACAGGCTTTGTATTAAATGTAGACTAATATAAGAGTTTTATAATATAAGCTTTGAAGAATGAGAAGATAAGGAAAAATGAGTGTAAGTCACAAAGAAAATATCTTTATATCTCCTCAAAACAAATATTTTATAAATAAAGTTGTATTAATCAAATCATTAATGTTATAGAGGCATAAAAGAACCCAAAATTGGTTTTGTGACCTTAAGTATATATAACTTCAGTTTAATCATTGGAAGTTGTGTAGAGATTGTAAGAAAAAGTTTAAAAGATTAAATAGCTCCTTAAAGAATACAAACATTGCCTAGGAAGTTGACAGTGGTATTTAGAAAATGTTTATAAAAATATAAAAACCTGGGGCACCAAGATGGCTCAGTCAGTTAAGCAATAGACTCTTGATTTGGGCTCAGGTCATGATCTCAGGGTCATGAGATGGAGCCCACATTGGTTCTGTGCTGGACATGGAGCCTGCTTAAGATTCTCTCTCTCCTTCTCCCTCTTCCCTCACCCACAACCCCATGTTCTCTCTCTCTCTCTCTCAAAACAAACAAGCAAAAAACAAAAAACACAAAATTACAAAACACAAAGATTGTAAAATACAGCACCAGTAACCTAAAACAAAACCTCATAGTTATTTATGTAGCTATTGAGAAAATATACTGAATTATCATATTTAGCCATATCAGCATATGTAATTGTGATTATTTTTTCTTGAAAAAAATCCATATATAGAAAGATTTCTAAAATTTATTTTAAAATAAAATCTATTTATCTTCTTTAAATAAAAGTAGGTATTTAAGAATATTTAGACTCACACAAAACTTCTTTTATGATTTTTTAATATAATTTTATTATGATTATTTGTTAAGTACCTGATAATGCATACCCAGGTAAGATGCTAGATGTGCAAAGTATGTAGAAATGAATAAGATGATTGCTAATAAGGAGTTTTAAAAAACCATAGTGTGTGTGCATGTGGGCGTGTGTGCGTGTGTGTGTGTGTGTGTGTGTGAATGTATGAGCATGCACATAGGGAAAACTCGCAGACATATAGTATATTCATTAATAGATTCTTCTGGTGATAAATTCCTAACATCACGAGATCCAGTTTTCTTGATAATTGAATCATGTGGATTGTCAAGTTTGTAATCCCTCTTCCAAATATACTATACTTCTATTCACTTACTAATTCCACAAGCATGTATTGTAATCTATTACATTCCAGAAAGAGCCATACAATATAAGAATACAAAGGCAGAAAAAAACCTAACTTACCACAAAGAAACAGAATTTAGTAGGCAAAAATGATTCATTAACAATGTACTGATATTTTGTGTGACAACTACCATTACAATAACAATGTTGCCGTTAGAATGGCAGCATAACTAAAGGACTAGGGAGGGTGGTAGTAGAAAACGCATCCTGATTTGGTCCGGAAATTGTGTAACACCTTGTACTATTCTAAATACAGAATCACCAGCTCTCCGTTAACTATGGGAGTGTACTGCAAAGAGCACTGAACCGGAATTCACAAATGTACAATTCAAATCATAGCTTGTTTATTTGTTAGTTAAGTGAACTCAACCAAGTGACTGAGAAGTCAAAATGTCCAAGAAGAATTTCTGTTTTATTAAATCAGGTCTGAGAAGAATTTTGTTTTATTAAATCTGTTTTATTAAATCAGAGGTCAAAAGGTCCAAGAATTTCTGTTTTATTAAATCAGCAATTGGAATTCTAGGGCTATGGGGTTAACAAAATCACACTTTACACAAACTAGTTATATTCAACCCACTCACAGACTCCCCGAGGGCATAGTAAGTACCATCCAGAAATGTGTATCCTTTCATTGTATCACACATAACCTTTAGGGTGTCAGAGACTTTACAGAGCCTCATTTTTAACTTCTGTAGTTATAAATGGTATAGGAAAATCAATAGAGCTATTTTCATGACAGTTCAAATCTTTAGCTCGGGTCATTAAATTTTAGGGTGGTTTTATGAATTTAAATACTAATTAATACTAGAAATATCATATTTATCTTTATGCCCAAGGCCATAATACTGTACCAGAATTTTTATTTGTTGCCTAAGAGCTCAAGTATTCACACAAATAGAATTTTTAAAATCTTGTTTCTGATAAGATTCTATAACATAATTGGAGTCTAATGTTCCTCAATTAATTTTATATTTCAAATTTATGTCTTAGAAATACCATTGTAGGGAGTCATTTTGTATTAAATTTCTTTCTACCTTCTAGTTGAGCCTATGTAATCTATATTTTATTCAAGAACAAATGGTTACATTGAAAAACTGTCTTTTATATAGAAGTGATTTTTCTCCAAGTCAGCATTTCCATTATGTATATTTTACTTCCTGTCATTCAAATTTGTGCAAGTTACTTTCCCACTACACTTTAGATCAAGTCATGAACATTGATGATTAAATAGGCAGAGGCACAAAGTCACCTATGTAGTCTCAAAATATGTAAATATACAAAAAATATTAACTAGAAATGTATCTAAAATCACCAACTCTTAAAAAATATATTTTTGTCAATCTTTAATTTTTCCTGAATAACATAATTATAATTTATAAAAACTGGTATCAAAATGAATTTCTTTTCTAGTTATTACTTTTGTGTTAAAACTATGAATTCTGCTTAGCTCTTCGTAATGGTGGATTATTTTACTGTTTTCAGTATCTTTCTCTAAAAGAGGTTACATTCTAAATGACTTCTTTTGACTTTCAAAGTTTTCTATCTGCTTAAAAAAAAAAAGAAAGAAAGAAAAAGAAAAATTTACATCTCTCTTTCTGTACATATGTCCCTGGAGGTCCCCTGCAGCATTTCATGAGTTCAGTCCCTAACGAAAAGGTGACATGAAATACATTTGTGTTGTTACCTCACTTTTTCACCCATGTGGCATGGAAAGAACAATATAAATCCTATTCCTAACTTTATTCAATTGTGAGAATCAAGTGAAATAATATTTTAAAAGTGCTTTGAAAACTATAGAGCATTGTGAAAATATAAGGTATTGTTATGGATATTAAGGAAAAGACATTTTTCAGCCTTTATTATTTTCCCTTCATTCTGGAAAGTAATTACTTCCAATTGCAGTCTTACTACTGTTGATTTCTATTCGTCATTGAAAATGTGCATTGGATTGAAAGCAAATTTTGGAAAAAAAAATCTATGGCTCCTTTATTTTCAGTTTCACATGCAGTGCTTATAGAAGTTTTGCATATTGCAGTGCAGAAAATTGAACAGAAATTTAATGAACTTTATTCAATTTGATCTATTTGACTTAGCAATCTCCACAGAATGTGTGTATTGGGTATCATCTAGGTGTTTGCTATAATATAGAATCCTGGGGCCCCTAGTAGATCTACTGAAACAGATTCTCAGGAGTATATGTTTCCTAGGTCTCCAAATAGTTTTCTTTAATGCTAAGTTTGAGAAATTTGGGACTGGCAAAGTTAGTATTGAATAATGTGAAAATGGTAAGCATTTTAATGCAAGCCCAAATTGTAAATAACTTGTAGCTATATTCTGATCAAACATTTTTAATGGAAAAATATGTTGAAGTAAGTTTTGTGATATCAATTAAGGAACTAAAACTACTTTAACTGAAAATAGATTTCAGCAAATTAAACTAACTTAAGGCATTACAGAAATCCTCTGAATCTTCTCATGATTATTTACATTAGAAATATAGTCCTTGGTACGGTCAATGGTAATCATATTTGAAGGTTGATATTTTGGAAAAGCCAAATCTGATGGGAGCTACTGATTTGTGACTAGGCTGTTACCAAAAGTTGAACTGGCAGGTGAGTGACACTGCTTGGGAACTGCAATAGGGTCTGGCCTTGCCAATTTTCTTTCTTTCTTTCTCTTTCTTTCTTTCTTTCTTTCTTTCTTTCTCTCTTTCATTTTTTTTTTTTTTTAGATTTCATTTATTTATTTGACAGAGAGAAACACAGCTAGAGAGGGAACACAAGCAGGGAGAGTGAGAGAGGGAGAAACAGGCTACCTGCGAAGCAGGGACCCCAGTGCAGGGCTCTATCCCGGGGCTCCGGGATCATAACCTGAGCCAAAGACAGTCATTTAACAACTGAACCACCCAGGTGCCCCGTGGCCTTAACAATTTTCATAATGTAAAAATGATGCTACTTTTCTTCCACATTCTAAACTTCATACCAACTTCTATTGGGCCAATTCTAACCTAGGGCCATGTGAAGAAGGGCATTCTTGGAAATGCAATTTTAGCTTAGCTAACTGGACAATGTTCAAAGCCACTAATGTCCATACTTTTCAACCTGCACCAATACCCAACATTTTTAGCCATACCTTAATGTTTGTATCAGGAAATAGAAAAATTATGTTTCTGCTAACATGTCACAGCTTGGCTACATCTAAACAAAGATGCAGTAAACCACTCCTCAAGAAGAATACAAATTTTTGTTCTTCTCTCTAAAGTATATTCAGATGTTCATTCCTCTGCTGAATTATACTCTATTAATAGCCTATACATTAAATACAAGATATAAAATTACCAAAAACATAGTTTTAAATGAATTGGTAGAAGGAAAGAAAAGAAAAATAGGGTGTAGAATATATGTATACATATGTATAATATATATTCTGATCAGAATTGGAAGAAGTGTTCATAATAACTACAGTCATTTCTGCAATTGGGTATAGGGTCATAGTTGTCATTTATTATGTTCTTTTTTTTACTACTCATTGTATTTTCCTTTGCCCTCAGCAAGTAATTCAGTGGTCATAAATACTTGCTTAGTGGGCTGATTCAAAGCTTCCTTCCTAAAGAGTCTGGGCTATTATCTGCACTCCTGGTAGTAGGTTGTGACAGTTTCCATTTTCTCTAACCACAGGACATAGTATTATTTAAAGACACCCCATGGATCATCTGAATTCCAGACATCCTTCTCATCTTCAGTGTGTACTAGCAACTCAGCTTCTTTTCAGTTAGGATAAGTTGCTCTGTCTAGTATAGTGGTCAACATTGTGCCCATTGGAAAGGGAATGTGGTCAGAATGTGTTTTATCGAGGAGCCTGGGTGGCTCAGTTGGTTAAGCAACTGCCTTCAGCTCAGGTCATGATCCTGGAGCCCCCGGATCGAGTCCCACATCCGGCTCCATGCTCGTCGGGAAGTCTGCTTCTCCCTCTCTCACTCCTCCTGCTTGTGTTCCCTCTCTGGCTGTGTTTCTCTCTGTCAAATAAATAAAATCTTTAAAAAAAAAAAAAGAATGTGTTTTGTCTTCAAGTTTGATGGAACTCTTGGTGAATCTCCTGATGGAATCATTTGGGAAACTAAGATCTTTAGACCACCAGACTTAAAATGAGAAGATCCATTTAAACGGTGGTGAAAGATATGCTCTAATTTCTACTTCTTGACTCATGGTCATCTGAATCCTGGATCGAAGAAAAACCTCACTTATATTATTGGAGATGTTTTAGAACATCCTAGAGGACCTTACTTCATGCAGTTGGGATTTTGCCACCCAGCTGGTATGTATAAGAAAAGCTTTCCTTTATTTTATCAGGATAGCTACCTTATGGCAATGGGAACGTAATAAAACCAGTGAACTCTAGAGTTATCAACCCCATTGCCATGCTTCACTTGCTGGGAGATTATTTTCTTGGTCAGAGGTGATGCTGTGTATAATACTGAGACAGTGAATATGGTATTTTTTAAGTCTACAGATTTTGGTTTCAGTAGAAGGAATAAATAAGAGAATGCAAATCTATAACCAGGGTTAAGTGCCAGTTTCGGAGAGAACAATGCTCTGTGTCTTCCATGATAAAACTACTGTTAACAACCTGCTAATACAAAGCTGGCTGATTCTACCAGGGAATAGGAGAGTATGGAAACTCGCTATTGTTTTCTGATATTGACTAGTTGAGCGTGAGGCAGTGGTTGCAGCTGAGTAGGCCTTGGTAATTAGAAGTCATTTTGCTTAGTCCTTATATAACATCCATCCTTGCCTCATTGGCCATTTTATATGGAAGTCCATTAGACAAAGAAAAAGGATAGCTGGAGAAAATTTGACTCTCACCCACAGGGTGATTTACTTTGTGTAATCGTTAACCCTTCTTGATCATTTATATAGAACACAAATATCTTTATTCTCTGCCCCTTCTGAATGGTCTATAAACATACCTCTTTGCCGGACCTCCTTGTTACCAAGTTTCCACCAATTTCCTGCCAATCAGTTAGACCTATACCTCTGGCCATCTGTCCTTTCAGGCGAAGTGAACAACCAGATGCACGGCCCAAACTCTTGTCCACTAAGAGGAAGAAGCTGGTGCCCTTCATTATGGAGTTTTACACATGCTTAGTTCAGGGTTAGAGGAGCTGATGGAGAAGACCTGGCCATTTCTGGAGAAGGTGCATACCAGCTGCTGCCCCACACCATTAAGAAGAGCTAGCAGATCAGTAATACTGTCTGAGTCACAAGCATTTGGCATAACACTGGTCTTCAGAGCATAAAAATGGATGTTTTCTGTTTCTGCTTTCCAAACTCACAGAAATCTCTCTTGTGGGCAAAAACTACTTGTGAACATTCAGTGAAGAGAATTTTGGGAAACAAAATTCAGTTTAGCTAATAGACTAGCAAAAAGCCATCACCTAGGGCAAGGATATTATGGATGAGGAGGTGAAACACATTTGAAAAACATAAATAAATTGAAGGTGGTGATAAGGAAGGTAGCTGTCAATTGTGATTTTAGTTCATGTCATTGGGTGAATGGCTGTATCATCAACTGAAATAATAAAGAGGATAGCCTGTCTTATGTCGGACAATTAAACTTTCAATATGACCTAAAACTCCAATTCTTCTCACTGAAATCAGAGAATAATTCCATTGTAGCATCACCACTATCTTTTCTACTATAGAAGGATATCCCCTGCAGAACTTTGCAAGTGTAGCTGTATTCCTATGACTAATTGACTTTTAATATCTTGGTCAAAGGAATGTCCTAGGGGGGCCACCTATTGTGGTAAGAAGGTGGTTGAGCTATTTGTTTATAATATATATATTCCAAAAATTTCATCTCCTTGAGCATTCAGACTCCCTCCTCTACAAAGGAGGTCAAGAGTATTAGAAACATACACTCAAATGGACCATTTTTAGAGAGTTTAAGAAAGAGATAGGTTACATAACTCTGAGGGTGGCTTAAGGAAACCTAAAACATTTTGGAACACCAGTGCCAATATCTGAGAAGAACCATTACCAGCCTATGATGGTTAATTTTGTGTGTCAGTCTGACGAAGCTAAAAGGATGCTTTTAGATAGATTGTAAAACATTATTTCTGGGTGTGTCTATGATGTATTTGTGAAATAAATTAGAATTTGTGTAAAGATTACACTTACCATTGGAAGTAGGCATCATCCAATGTGCCCAAGGCCTGAGTAGAACAAAAATGTCAAAGAAGGGCATATTTATTCTCTGCTTAAGTTGAGATATCCATTTCTGCTCTCAGACATCAGCACTTCTGGTTCTTGAGCCTTTGGACTTAGACTGGGACTTGTATCATCAACTCCCCTAGTTCTTTAGACTTGGACTGAGTTATACCACTTGCTTCTTTGGCTCTCCAGTTTGCAAAAGGCAGATAGTAGGATTCCTTGGCTTCCAAATTGTGTGAACCAATTTTATAATAAATCTTTATGTATATGAAACTCATATATACATATATATAACTGATATATGCATATATACTTATGTCTGTCTGTTTCTATCACCTCTCTATCTACCTACCTATCATCTATCTATCTATCTATCTATCTATCTATCTATCTATCTATCTATCTATCATCTCTCTATCAATCTATCTATCTATCATCTATCTATCATCTATCTATCTATCTATCTATCTATCTATCTATCTATCATCTATCTCCTATTGGTTTTGTTTCTTGCAAGAATCATAATACACAGTCCTAGGCCTAAAACAGTGGTCCTCAAAAGGGAATGAATTTGTCACCAAGGGACATGCGGCATCTGGAGATACTTTGATCATACAATTGTGGGGTTACTCTTGATATAGAAAGTGTAGAGGCCAGTATGCTGCTGAATGTGCTGCAGTGCATAGAACAGGCTCCTCCCAGAGCAAAGAATTATGTATTCCCAAGTGTCAGTAATGCCAAGTTTGAGATACCCTTGTCTCAAGACTTAACACGTAAGGGAGACTAATTTAGGTAAAAGTAACTCTATAGAGGAATGCCTGAAAAGATCAGTCATTTCAAAACAACCCAACATTTTAAGAGCCCAGCAGAAAAAAAACCTGATATGCCTTTTGTGCTTTTCTATACCTGGCCTGAGCTTCCAGTAAGGTGACTCGGGCTGCATATGTGCTGACAAGGGGGCTGTGTGACACTGACTGGAAAATTTAGCTTCTTAGGGCACCAAGAAAAGAGAAGTCAGGTAAAGAGTACATCTGGAGTGGCAAATGGAAGATACGTACATGGTGTATATGACTTGAGAATATACATGACTATCTAGGAAAGGACTGTGATAGAGAAAAGATATAGGATAGGACACTGAAGAACAATATATAAGTGATGTGGAGAGGAAATGAAATGTGCAAAATATCAAATAATGATGGAAAGATAGAATATACAGATTGTTTTATTTTTTTTAAGATTTTATTTATTTTATTTATTGTAAGAGAGAGAGTGGAAGAGAGCATGAGCAAGGGTGGGAAGAGGGAGAAACTCGTCTCTGTCCCAAGACCTTGGGATCATGACCTGAACTGAAGGCAGATGCTTAATGGACTGAGCCACCTGGGTGTCCCTAAATGGCTTTTCTTTTTTAAGGTTTTATTTATTTATTTGACGAGAGAGAGATCACAAATAGGCAGAGAGGTAGGCAGGGCAGAGAAAGAGAGTGAAGCAGGCTTCCCACTGAGCAAAGAGCCCTATGTGGGACTCAATCCCAGGACCCTGAGATCATGACCTGAGAGGAAGGCAGAGGCTTAACTCTCTGAGCCACCCAGGTGCCCCCCTGAATGGCTTTCTTTAATGACACCACAAATCCTGATGCATAGTCCAAGTGGGAACCAATGTATTTCATTTTTCTCTTACTTTCTTGTCTTAAGTTTGGCTGTTTGTATCACCCAGTAATCATTACACATTGCCTTGTTCAGATATCTGGTTTCTTATCAATCAGGAACATTCCAAGTGTTTTCACTAGATGGCAAAGCACTTCGTATGGAACACTCAAATCATACTTTCTCCTAAAACAAATGAAAACATAATCAAAGAAGCTCCACTTTAATTTGTAAGATTTCTATGGGAAGAAATATCTCAAGGCTAAATTTTAGAAAATAGAACACCCACATTTTTTTTTTGTTTGTTTTTCACTCTTTGACTAAAAGTTTTAAAACCATAGAGAGACATCATCTGGATTATATCTATGTAAAACATTTTTGGCTTTTGAATTTAATATTTTTGGAGGCATTAAATATGCTATAAATATAAGAAAAAAGTGCTGTTTACAAAACAAATTTTTTTTCTACATACACACCTTCAGAGTAATAAAACAACTTTCAAAAGTCAAAATTTAAGGACTGTTAGATCATTTTAAAAAAATGTGATGATAAAAAAATGTGATGATAACAAAACATATTTTCAATATCTTTGAGAAATTAAAGGCACTATTCAAAATTAACTTTATTAACATTTTAGTAGTATTGATTTTGTGTTGTTTGCACACACTGCATTTGCTTATGACTTTGAGCAATTTTAGTAAAATTGTCTCATTTATATGCATGTCCACCATTTACTTGCAAATGTGAACTGAGGAATCTCATAAACATCTGAACCCTGTATTCAGGGAAAAATAACATCTGTTTTAAAGGAAAAAAAAAGTTTCACAATTGTTTCAAGGGATTTAAGGTTATATTGTCTTGTGGTACTTTGCAGAATCAACAGTTAAAATATATGTGTGTGAATGTGGGATAGTTTGTACATTTCTTAATATCATAGAAGGAGAAACAGAGAGAAGAAGAGAGACAAAGGAAGGGTACGTGCATAAAAAAGGAAAAACAGGGACGCCTGGGTGGCTCAGTTGGTTAAGCAACTGCCTTCGGCTCAGGTCATGATCCCGGAGACCCGGGATCTAGTCCCACGTGGGGCTCCCTGCTGGGCAGGAAGCCTGCTTCTCCCTCTCTCACTCCCCCTGCTTGTGT
The DNA here is from genome assembly GCA_004023965.1 of Spilogale gracilis. Lineage (NCBI taxonomy): Eukaryota > Metazoa > Chordata > Mammalia > Carnivora > Mephitidae > Spilogale > Spilogale gracilis. The sequence goes on along the minus strand of PITA01004588.1, from coordinate 69,168 downwards.
TCCCTCTCTCGCTGTGTTTCTCGCTGTCAAATAAATAAAATCTTAAAAAAAAAAAAAAGGAAAAACATTATATTTGTTTGCAGATTCTGTTTTATTATTAATAAAGTACGATAATGGAGGAAGCACTGAGACATAAAAGGAGTACTGAGATTTCTAGAATTAAGTAATCCCTATAAATATATGATATTTAGCTATGACTTCAGATATTTGTAGAAGTCTTTAATAATATTAAATCACCAGGGAAAATTCTCTCTATAATTTTGATTATACTGAGAATTTAAGCTACCTATGGAACATGACCCTAGTATTTTTTTCCAAAAAAATCTTGCCCAGGAGGATTAGACTATAAACCAGTAAATAACTTCCTTGCTCACTTTGGGAACCTCCTAAAAATCAATTTATCTGACTGTTCAAATAGCAACATTCTCAGGGCCAAAGGTTGATGGTGTGGACGAATAATATAGTTCTCAGAACAATAGATCACTTAAGTGAGCAAAGCATTGTCTTGCCAAAAATAGTTCATTGAAACAAGAGTCACATCATGTGTCCATTAGTCCTAAACTCTGTAGCAAACTTTGGTTAATCACAACCACATCGTCACATGAAAATACCTAACTAAAGCTGCCATCATGCAGAACGGTAAAACTCTATGACATACCCCACTGATGTTTCTCTTCTGAGTCATTCTAACACTCTGTCAAGTTGATGTTCCTCCTTATGTTAGGAAATCAACTCAGTTTTTCTTGATCAGTAAGTTATTCTTGTCAACTTTTAGGGAGTCAGCAGTTGAAAAAACTAAGATTTTGCATGGCACAGCAGTGTAGTATTTATACATATTTGTCTCTGTGGTCATCTATTATTTTTTGCTTGTGGGTTATCAATGCATTAGAAATATGCTATAAAATTATCAGCTACACATTCCTGAGTTATTTGCTTTTAGTGCCAAAATTGGGAATGAGTTTCCCTTACTCGGGGTAGATTTCAAAATTGCTAAATTATTTAGGTAGCTGTGTTATGCTCAAGGAAATCAAGCAAATGTTATCTAAATTTAAGCATAAATTTAAACATACAAAATTGTTACCAAGAAGTCAAATGAAAGTCTTGTGGATTGTGACCCATTTCAGGTTTTGTAGGAAGCTCTTACCCCCTCCAATATGTGGGAAAACTCTGCCTCTTCCTAATTTCTGGGAAAAAAATGTAAAGGTTCAAAAATCATGAAGCAAACAGTAATGCAAATATGAAAGGACAGAAATTGAAAACATCACTATAAAAATGCAACTTAAGGAAACAGTTTGGTATGTGTAAATCACCTCAGGTTATTGCCTGAACTTATCAATTTGAACTTAAAATGTGTTAACAAATCAGAATATAGAATGTTCCACCGCATCTGACCCAGACAGCCTTGAAGCTCCCCTCAGCTTGATCAAATTTTAGACAGGCTTCTTCCTGACCACAGGCCCCTGATCCTCCTTTTCTTTAGAGCACTTGAGAAAACTTTCAACTGTAAATTCTTTCTTTGTGCCTTTGAGAAAGAAACCTTTTCCCAGACCCTTGTCTGTTCAAAAACCCTTGTCTTTTTCAGTAGTCTGGGAGTCATCCCTTTGAAATGCAATCAACAAGGAGGATCTAGTTTCCCTGGGAGGGTAGCAGCCTACCTTCTATAAGCAACAAATTACAAATATGGTTGGCTTTAGTCACAGAGTAAAACATTCACAGACTCAGGAATAATGACAAGATTAACTGCAAGTCAGTATTTTTATTTTGTTGAGTGATAACATTCTACAAGAAGAAATTTTCTAAAGCAAGTAGTAGAAAGTTAAAACTCTTCAAGGCCTGGTGAACATTCAAAGAAACCCAAACCTAAATCCCAATATTCTAAAAAAAATTAAGATTGCTCATTAATCAGTACATCCTGTGGTGACAGTAGATAAAGGAATTTGATTGTATAACCCCTTATAAAAGCCCACTATAAATATAATTCCCTCTTTCCAAATGTCCCCTAGGAGTTCCATCTTTTTCTTAAAACTATTTTAATTCTCTCCTGCCTGGCATTCTTTCTAACTCCTGTACCCCACACACACTCAGCTCCTGAAGAATAATTATTTAAGGAGTGCTAGTTCTTTCTTTTTTTTTTTTTTTTTTTGAGATTTTAAATTTTATTTTATTTTTTTCAGTGTTCCAAGAGTCATTGCTTATGCACCACACCTACAGTGCTCCATGCAAGGAGAACTAGTCCTTTTTTACATAAATTTAAAAATTTGACACTTCTCCTTTCCTTTATTTTACTGATCAGATCAACATGGTATAAAAGTGAAACACCAAAAATTCATCTTGGAATACTTTGGACTATTCACAACATTGCAAATAATTGTTCTTAATAGTTTTCATTCTATCAAATGATAAATTTCTCCATACTTAATTTCACTAAATCTGTTCTCATAAATATTATTATTTATATTCACATTTATTAGATTATATTTATGATACTAAACTTAATTAGTGGTTTATAATCCTACCATCTCTTTCTTTCATAGTATAGTGAAAATAAGGAGGTACCAAAATTAGGAAGGAATTCTGACAGTAACAAAAAATGGTAACTAAAAAAAATAAATATAGATACACTTGGGTGCTGTATTTTTTAAACAATTTAGAACCTGATTCACCATTAGTGATACCCAAGCTTCTAGTGATATCACTCCCACAAGCCTTTTCTCATTGCAGGACCTCTTCCTCACTGAGACTACTGAATTTGGTGCCAGTGATATTTTCAAAGCACCATCCACATACTGTGGTTTCCCATTAAAAAGAAAGTTATGATGCATCAAGATAATAGAATATAATAAAATACTTTAAAATCCACCTTTAACAGAATACTTAACAGGAAACATGCTACTAATATGATTTCAGTAATTTTAAAAAGTAAGATAACAATAATATATTTGATATAATGACAGTTTGCCTTGGAAGAAATGTCTGTGAAAAGTACACAAAAATAAATAACAGTTACCTGTGCTTAGTGATATTTTGAGTGGTATTTATTTTACTCTTTATTCTTAAATGTGCTTTCCGATTTGTCCAGTAATCATGTCTCTTAAAACCAGAAACTTCATTTTTTCAGGCAATAAAAATCTCAATGCACACTAATAAAAATGCAGCAATGCAAAGCAAAACAAAACAAAACAAAACAAAAACAACTAATAAATGAAACCAAATCAAATACAAAGTTTGGTGACCACAGAAAAACAGATAACAAAACATCAGTGCTTATAAAAACATTTTTTTGGTATTCATACAGAATGTAGACTTCTAACTTGGTTTTTAAAACTCACACTTGGCTTCAGAGGTAAATGGGGCCATGTCAAAAATAGTTGCATGTATATGGGTTATGGAAATCAATAAAGACAACTGAAGTGAGAAAAAAACCAGAAGCTATTTATTCAGAGTTTGCTATAGTAAGGTAGTTAGCCACAACCACTGTCAATTGCATTTGGCCTCTAGAGACTCCAAGGCAAGCAGGAGAGTGGAATAGTTCATAGTGAAAAATCCAAAAAGGGAATGGCTTCAGATGTATTTTGATTAGAGGTTGTTGGCACGGGGAGCCAAAGATGGGCTAACTAGAAGTGGGGCATCTTCTGTGATTAGTTTTACGAGGCGATGTGGCTTTCTCTGGCTGGTCCTGACTTGGAAGCTATCTCCAAATGCAGTCACATTGAGAGTTAAGCTTTTCAGCACATGAATTTGGGGAGGTTGGCTACATCTCAGTTCACAACACTGCATTTATGTTTACTCTCTATTGTTTAGATAGTTGACAGTCTCTCCTAAGTGCTATAAATTCTTCCATGGGGGTTGCCCTTACCTCAGGGGGAAATGAGAGCCTAATGAGCATATTCTGCTTGATAATCTCTAGTTTCAGTTTTGAGAAAGGATCCATAAATAAATAGCAATAAATCAGGGTTATTAATGACAGCCTCTAATAAAACTGAATTTGGTGCAAAAAAATTCCTGAGGTCAATCATAGATTTCCCCATCTTCTGATTGAGAGGTGTCAGTGTTCAGGGTATTGCATGAATAATAATGAGAGAGGGAAAGAGTAAAAGACTCATTTTTTTTTATTTTTTTTTTAAAGGTTTTATTTATTTGACAGAGAGAAACACAGCGAGAGAGGGAACACAAGCAGGGGGAGTGAGAGAGGGAGAAGCAGGCTTCCCACCGAGCAGGGAGCCCAATGTGGGACTCCATCCCGGATTTCTGGGATAATGACCTGAGCTGAAGGCAGTCGCCCCACCAACTGAGCCACCCAGGTGCCTCCAAAGACTCTTTTAAGAGGTTAATTGACTGGCTAAAAAGTGTGTGGATTCTGTCAGTTGTAATATCTGTACTGAATGAGGAACCATGAGATTGAGCTGGAGCCTAGAACTAGTTCAGCAGAAGTACCAGCAAGTCTTAACAGTGCCAAATACTGCCCAAGAACAGGGAGGTAAGTCTTTGTGACCAGGTCAATTGTGAGGCTACGCAAGTGATGGGAATTCGATGGTTTAAGTTTTTTTTTTTTTTTTAAGATTTTATTTATTTATTTGACAGAGAGAGATCACAAGTAGACAGAGAGGCAGGCAGAGAGAGAGGAGGAAGCAGGCTCCCGCTGAGCAGAGAGCCTGATGCGAGCCTCCATCCCAGGACCCTGAGATCATGACCTGAGCCGAAGGCAGAGGCTTTAACCCCCTCAGCCACCCAGGCGCCGTGATGGTTTAATTAAAGTTGAGTTAAAATTCCAAGGGCTTGCCCAGATTTCTAAAACAAAAATGACCAAGGGGTTTTCTATTTTTAGGAAAGCTATGGAAGGAGGCTATTTATGAGTTTTCTTTGGATTATAGAAGCCCTGATCATGTTTTGGTTCTCAGAGGAGAGGCTGTCTCCCTGAAGACTAGTTATTTCATAAAGTGGCATTGCCATCTTTGAAAAATTTGACACTCATTGTCTGCAATATACAGTTAAACCCATAAATCTTACTAACTGGTGTTTTATGGGGGATCTAGGATATGTTTGAACAGGCTTTAGCCTGTGGAGAGAATGTTTTTCCCTCCTTAGATATGTCACACACTAAATAATGGACTATGTTTTTGGCTAAATTATAATTTGTTTTTGAAAGTTTTATGTCCCTTTGCTGCTAAGGCTAAAAGAAAAGTAAATGGAATGCTTTTTAAGTCTACCTTGTTGTCTGAACAAACTAGAAAATCATCTACATATTATACCATAACTGTATCCCAAGGGAAATTTTGATGGTTTGCTTTTTGATAGGAGACCTAGATAAAATAAGAGGATATTTCAGTGAACCTCATAGTAGTGACTGTCCAAGTGTATTGCTGTCCTCCCCAAGTAAAGGCAAAAAGGTATCGATGGTCTTCTTCTAGAGACACACTGCGAAATTTGAACAACAATTCAGTAGTGAAGCAATGGCTTCAGGCCTAAATGTTGTCAGGATGGTATTTGCTTTAGGTACTACCAGTGAACAGGAGAGAATGATTTTGTTGATGGCACTGAGATCTTGAAAAAAATTAATATCCTCCTCTGTTTGGTTTCTTTCCTGGCAAGACAGGAGTACAACCAACACTTACCCAACATAGGAAGAGATCTTTGGATATAAGGCTTTAACTATAGGTTTAAGCCCTTTCTTTGCTTCTGTCTTCACGGGATGTTAGGAACGTTTTGGTAGGGGTGTCTGGGTGTTTCAGATGGTTAAGCGTCTGCCTACAGCTCAGGTCATGATCTCCAGGTCCTGGGATTGGCTCCCTGATATGGCCTGATATGGCTCCCAGCTCAGCTGTGAGTCTGCTTCTCCTTCTCTCTCTGCCTCGCTCCCTGCTTGTGCTCTCTCTGTCTCTCTCTCAAAAGCACACATTTTTTAAAATTTTTAAAAAGAAAGTTTTGGTAATGGTTTGATAAGATCTATCTGACCTTTAATAGATTCTGCTTCAATTATTTTTCCTATGTCATTAATTACTCTGTCAATTAATTTTTAAGTGTAATTTTTAGAATACTTTTAGTTTTACAATAGGATTAAGATGAAAATACAGATTTTCCTATACACCCCTTGTTCTTACATATGCATAGGCTTCCCCATTATCAACATCATTCTCCAGAATTATATCATTCTCCAGAATTATATGTGTGTGTGTGTGTGTGTGTATATATATATATATATGAATATATATATTCATATTTTTTTAACCAAAAAGGAACTTGAATTGTCACATCATAAGCACCCCAAAGTCCATAGTTTACCTCAGGGTTTACTCTCAGTGTTTTACATTCTGTGGGTTTGGCCAAAAGTACAGTGATATACATCCATTATTATAATTCATGCAGAGTATTTTCAGTGCCCTAAAATATTCTGTGCTCTGCTTATCCATCCCCCAAACCCACAGCCATAGCAAACATTGACATTTTTAATGTCTCCATAGTTTGGCCTTTTCCGGAATGTCCTGTCATTGGAATCATATAGCATGTACCTTTTCAGATTGTGTGCTTTCACTTAAGGCTTTCCATTTTCTTGTTGTCTCTTCATGACTCAACGATTTGTTTTTTGTTTTTGTTTTGATTTTTTTTTTAAGCATTGAAAAATATTCCATTGTCTGAATGTGTTGTGATATATCTATCATTCACCATACTGAAACACATCTTTGTTCTTTCCAAAGTTTGGAGATTACGAATTAAGCTGCCATAAATATCCTTGTTCAGGTTTTTATGTGAACATAAGTTTCCCTTTCCTTAGATAAATACCAATTGGTGGATCATTCATGTTTATCCTTGTGAGAAACAGCCAAATTGTCTTCTGAGGTGGCTGTCCCATTTCTGCCTTTCTGCCACCATTGTATACAAATTCTTGTTGCTCCATAGTCTCACCAGCATTTTCTGTTGTCAGTGTTCCATATTTTGGCTAATCTAATGGTGTATAGTGGTATCTTACTGTTTCAGTTCACATTTTCCTGATGACATATGATACGGAGCATTTTTTCATCTTTTGGATAACAGTCCTTTCTCAGCTGTGTCTTTTGCAAATAATTTCTCCCCAACTATGGCTTATCTTCTAATTCTCTTGATTTTGCCTTTGCATAGTAGAAGTTTACAATTTTGGAGCACCTGGATGGGTCAGTCCATTAAGTAGCTGCCTTCAGCTCAGGTCATGATTCCAGGGTCCTGGGAATAAACCTCGCATCAGGCTCCCTGTTTAGTAAAAAGCCTGCTTCTCCCTCTTCCTCTGTCTGCTGCTGTCCCTACTTGTGCTGTCTCTCTGTCAAATAAATAAATAAAACCTTTAAAAAAACTTTTTTTTCAATTTTAATGAAGTCCAGATTAGCAATTGTTTCTTTAATGGATCATACCTCTAAAAGGTGTCATCATATCAAAGGCAATCGAGATTTTCTCCTATGTTATCTTCTAAGAGTTTTATAGGCTTGCATTTTATATTTAGGTCTGTGATCCATTTTGCCTTGATTTTTTGTTAAAAGCATCAGGTCTGTGTCTGGTTTCATTTTTTTTGCATGTGGGTGTCCAATTGTTCCACCACCATTTGTTGGAGAGATTTTCCCTTGAAATTAGGGTAAAATACAAACTTTTACTTTGCCACTAAATTCCTGCATGATTTCAGCCTTGTTACTTTCCAGATTTCACATCCTACTCTTCCCTCCCTGATCACTATTACTCAGTCACACTAATCTTATTTCCCTTTCCAGATTGAACCAAATTCGTTCCTACTTCATGATCTTTGCATTTTGTACCCCATGACCTATAATGAGCTAATTGTTTCTCTACTCAGGTTTTACTGCCATAGAGAACATAATTCTGACCAACCCATGGGTTATTTTCTATCACATTAAGCTGTTCATTTTATTCGTGGCTTTGTCAAAATTTGAAATTATCATTTTAGTTTTGTATTTTCATTTTGATTGTGTTTCTCACATTGACAAATTTATGAAGGAACTTGATTATTTTTTATAGCTCTGTTCTCAGTAAAACCACCTCAATAAGTTTTTATTTAATAAAAGAATGATCGCTATTGTCAACAGCATGAAAAACAAATCTAACAACCTCCCAAATAACCACATTATATAATAGAGACTTATGTTTAGCAGAGACACAATTGAATAGATATTAGCAGAGACAAGTAAGATAAAAATTAGCAACCCTGAAATCTATACACAACATCGATTTTTAAATGGTGCCTAAACTACATGGAGTTCTCCTTCACAGGATAATTATTCAGACTGAGTGATTGTTCATTGAATCAAAGTCTATTCATATGTTCCAAATGCAATGGCTTTAGAAATGATTTTGAACATAGTTACTGAGAGTCAAAAAAGAGAAAAGGAAAACAAGATTTCTGTCATAATGTTCAAAGCATTTGTAGCTCTACCCCTGCCCTCCCTTCACCACCCCTCCTCCTAGCCGAGGCTGGGTTTAAAAGCAAAAGAAAAAAGATTCACAGAGTTAGAAAGACACATTTTCATCATTCTATACCAACCATGTGAAACGTTTAAAAATCAATTGTGGTTGATTTTTTTTTTTCTGCACAAAAGAAGTTGATAAATTTTATGGATTGCTTTTTGTATTGCTTTTGAATAATTCACAGTGGCAATATGGAATAAAGCTACCATATATTTAAGGTTTACTTTGGGCCACTAACTTTTCTCATTTGATCCTGACAATTATTTAATGACATTGATTAGAATAATCAGTTTTACAAATGAGACCTTGAAGTACAGAAAAGTTAGGCAACTCATTCAAGATTACACAAGTCTGAGTAATAATGATGTAACATATTTTCAGGTCTGACCAGATAAAGCCAGTGTCTTTTCCATAAACAATTATCTCATATTTTCTCACCTACTGGCACGTGGGTAGCATACCTTTTAGTTCTTCTTTATCACTTCTTTTCTCTTTCTAATATGAACATCACTATTATATCTTATTACTTTAACAGAGGTTTCTATCATTCAGTTTCACAAGCATTTATTTTAGAATAAGAAATGTTAGAAATGAAAATGGACTTTCAAGATACTCTCATTATAATCTGCTCATTGGAGTATACACTGGTGGGTTCTAACTGGAAAAAAATACATTTTAAAGGCTTTGAAATATATTAACTGTCATGACATATCTACTTCTAGAAATACCATCTTAAAGAAAAAAATCCTAAGGTTAAATTAAATATAATCATATGATATCACAATATATAAAGCAAGAATTATGAAAATCCAAGAATAATCAACTAATTAATAGAAGATTTAAAATTAATGAGGACATGTTATGCTGCCATGGAAATTGTGTTTTTGAGGAATATTTATTTACAAGGAAAAGGGTCACAAAATATTTGATTACATAAGAATGCAAAACTGAAGGTAGGATAAAATCCCAATTTCAGTTCAATATGTGGAACTGTATATTAGAATGGAAGGCAATAAATATATATGTCTGTTAAAGATGAATTTTCTAGTCTAAAAGAAGAGTCTAAATCTAGTCTAAAAGAAGAGTCTAAATCCATGAGCAATTTTTGTGTTTGTTTTTTTTTCTTGGATGAAGAAACTTTACACTGAATCATGGAGTAACAGAGTTTTTTTAAAAAAACCATAATAAGGGGTGCCTGGGTGGCTCAGTGGGTAAAGCGACTGCCTTCGGCTCAGGTCATGATCCTAGACACCAAGGATCGAGCCCCGCATCGGGCTACCTGCTCAGTGGGAAGCCTGCTTATCCCTCTCTCATTCCCCCTGCTTGTGTTCCCCCTCTCACTGTGTTTCTCTCTGTCAAATAAATAAATAAAATATTTTTAAAAAATAAAAAAATAAATAATAAAAATAAAAAAAACATAATAAGCATTAATGTTGCCTCAACTATGCTGATACAAAGTGGGAACCACCTGGGTGGATGCTCAACCAAAGAGAAGAATTGAATTACTACTTGGAAGCTGAGCAGATTCTAATGCCTTCCTAGAGATGAGAAGGGCAATTGGGAATTGCTATTATTTAAGTTACATAGGTATCTTTAGAATGATAAATTCTATCTCTCTGATTAAATAAAGGGCAGGTAGCTCTGTTAGGACATTTTAGCAAAGGCTGCTCCAGATAAAAGGAAAGGCACCGTGCTCTCAACCTATTCTCTTTTTTTCCCCAAACACAAAGTGACCTAAATGGACCAGTTAAGTATCCTTCTCTGCCCCTTTTCATAACACCAAGGCATTTAGGGGCAAACATCTTTTACCTTATAGAGGATAAGCATGTTTAAAGGAGATGCATGTATATTCATAAACACATAGGGGAGATATCTCCCCTAATCTCTCTCTATATGTATATATGTATATGTATGTAGTCTATATCTATATATGTCTATATTATATATGTATATATGTGTGTGTGTGTATGTGTACATACACACTGAAAACAGGGGCTATATCTCAATTCAGTGCTAGGTTCTAATGACGACAAGACATAATACAGTGATGCTAGCTAGGATTGATAAAAAAATATTTTTTTAGGGCACCTGGGTGGCTCAGTGGGTTAAAGCCTCTGCCTTCAGCTTGGGTCATGATCTCAGGGTCCTGGGATTGAGGCCCGCGTCGGACTCTCTGCTCAGCGGGGAGCCTACTTCCTCCTCTCTCTGCCTGCCTTTCTGTCTACTTGTGATCTCTCTCTCTCTCTCTGTCAAATAAATAAATAAAATGTTTAAATTTTTTTATTATTATTATTTACAGCTTTGGAGGAGAGAAGGCTGCCACACAGGGCCACACAGGGGGTTGCTCAGAGTAAAGGGCTAAAAGCAGGTGTAAGAGGTGATCTATGTGTGACAGACTGGCTTCCTGTGGATGGAGTGTTTTCAGTATTTCAATGGGCGTAACAAAGAAGAGGATGTTTGGCATCTGGGATTTATGGCAGCTGGGTGCATGTGTTGTAATCCAGGAGTTAAAGTCTATAAGAGAAGTGGCTGCGATGCGGGCTTAACAAACTCCTTCAAAGTGGAATTGACGTTTTTTAGCCATGATCTCAAAACTGGATCAAGATAGCCCCCGTGAAATATGGTACTATAGTCTCTCCAGGAAAATATATTTTTTAAAACACAGTCAGTAATATACCAAATATAGCTTTGATTCCTAAATTCAGACTGTTTTATTTCAAGCAAGTTGCATCTGTGGATCTGTAAATGTGTGTGTGTGTGTGTGTGTGTGTGTGTGTGTGTGTGTGTGAGTGGTGTGAGAGAACAAGAGATCCTTCATTCTTTAAACTGCTTTAGAAGCAATTATCAAAAGGAAGTAAGTTGTTTTTCAAAGAAGCTATTGGGAAGAAATAGGCTAGGCCCTAGCAATTGATTATTTCAAAGTCTCTTTATAAGAACACTTACTGCTAATGTAATGTTAAAAATGAAACAACCAGTTATTCTACTAGCAAAATGAGTTTGTTCCAGAATATCAGAGGAATTGTGATTTGAGACAAGCAAGCTATGGTGAATCATTGCAAAGTCCAAACAGATGAGGACAAGGTCAATTTTGATTAGGTTTTAGGTAGAAATTGGAGAGGGTTGGTTTGAACAAAAGTTCATTAGAGAACAAGAGTTAAGAGATTGTGATAGTTTCTCATGGGCTCCAAGTTGTTAGTGCATTATTGCTGGAGCAGGGAGAGATCTTTCTTCTTTTCCTGGAAAGCAGGAGATAATATTTCTATGTGAAAAAAAATATTTTCTTTGTCAAATTATTCTACTCTTCCCTTTTTCTGGCTGGTCATGTGGCTACAAGTGGTATGTGCATGAAAGCGCCCCCTGCAGGACTTCCGGACTTTTTTTTTTTTTTTTAAAAGCTTTTGTTAATTTGAAAGAGAGAGAAAGTGACCTGAGTGGAGGGGGAGAGGCAAAGGAAGAGAGAGAATCTAGGGGCACCTGGGTGGCTCATTTGGTTAAGCGCCTGCATTTGGCTCAGGTCATGATCCTGGAATCCACATATGGGGCCCTACATTGGGCTCCCTGCTCAGCAGGGAGTCAGCTTCACCTTCTCCCTCTGCCCTCCATGACCCCCTCCCCTGCCACAGCTCAGCCTCTTGCTCTCTTTCTTGCTCACTCTCTTTCTCAAATAAATAAATAAAAAATCTTAAGGGAGGGAAGAAAAAGACTCTCAGTTTTAATGCTGAGCATGGAGCCTGACCCAGAGCATGATTGCATGAGGAAAGATCATCACCTGAGCTGAAATCAACAGTCAGCCACTTAATGGATTGAGCCACCCAGACATCCCCTGAATCCATTTTTAATGAGGCTTCCTTTACGCATTTGCACAGTAAAAATATTCCATTCCATCTTTTGTATAGTTTTTTTATTTTATTTTTATACATATTTTTATGAAGTTTTCTGCAATGTACATATTTATCTTTTAGAAAATGCCAAAATAATCATTATAGAAAATATCTTCCAATTTAAAAGATTATTATATTCAGACATATTCTGGATAAAAGATCTACTAAATATTAACTTTTTGATATCGCATTAAAATGTTAATGTTTTATGAATGACCATTCTCATTTTTAAATGAGATTATTTGACATTTCAATCATCTTTATTATTTTTCTATTTATTAAGCATTTCCCATTTTGATAAACCCTGTTCATATGGACAGAAAATAAAAATAATTCTTGGGGAGATTACTTTCAAAGAGCTTTGACATTTTTTGATGGAAATTTTATTGTTTGGACTTCTCGTGTTATTTTTTCAGCAGTTTTGATTGTGCAATGACCTTTAAGATTTTGTCGATTATATATCCTAGCTCATCATCATTTCGTAAGCTTTTTTTTCTACAGGAGAAGTACAAATATAAGTAAAGCAATTGAGTATGGGGATAGTAGTGAGTTTTTGTTGTTCCTTCATGAAATAAGGAAGAAGTTCAAAGATCTATAGATGGTTGTCTAAATGAGGCAAATTCAAATTCAGTATTAAAAAAATTGTGATACTAGAGGATTAGAAACAGAATGGATCGACTCGCAAAATTTTAAGCTCTTCCCCAATACAGAATGGTGTATAAATTGGATGATTATCTTCAGGTATATTTCATAAGGAATCTTATCTTGAAAGAGAAGAATCATGACTTTTAAGATTAATTCCAAATACACTATTTTGTATTTTTAGTTTTAGACAGAGCACCAGGGTTTCTCAGTTGGTTAAGTGTCTGACTCTGAATTTGGCTCAGATCATGATCTCAAGGCTGTGGGATCCAGCCAAGTTTCAGGCTCATGGTCAGTGGGGAGTCTGCTTGGGATTCTCCCTCTTCTTCTCCCTCTTTCCCTCCTCCCCACTCTCTCTCATTCTCTCTCATAAATAAATAAACAAACAAACAAACAAACAAATAAATAAATAAATAAGTCTATTTTAAAAGAAAATTTAGACAGTCTAGAACCAAAGTGAAATGTAATCACTTATAATGGGGACAAAATGGAAATGGTCAATGCAAAGTATAAAGGAGAATGAAACTTAGCCTCACCTGACAGGAATTTACAATGATTCTTAGAGAGCAACAGAAGACTGCCAGCCTATCTTCAAATGCCAAGTCTATTCTTTGCATCTCTGGATTGTCTTATTTCACTACTCTCCTACCCTTATCCAAATAAGGAGGAAGATCATGGGACAACCAATCAGCTGAAAAAAAAATAGTAACTTTTATTTGTTTATCCCATAAAAATCTGTTACTCTGTGTGCAACCTGCTCACAATCCATTGCTCCCATAGCCTTGTGTTTCCCAGCTTGTAGGTTGAAACTCTTGTAATAAAGTCATTTTTATGCTTTGTTTTACTCAAGTGTGCAGAGTTTGGTTTTTGACACATGGTAAAATGTTTATACTTTGAAAATAGTGACTCTTTCATTAAGACAGGCAATGATTAAGCAATTTGGGCTGCTTGTTTTTTAAATGTTTCTACCCTGATTATAATGGCAATGATTAGATCTATGCAGAGATCCAGAGCAGTAATAATAACACTTTGATTACATTAATATACGCTCATATTTATATCATCTTACGATAGCCCTCAGGAAACTAAATGTGTATTCTGTATTGATCCTGCCATCAGATTTACTTTTAGTTTCATGCTGTTACCGTTTCTGTTGTTAGTTTGATAGTTTTCCTACATATTTTCATTGTCTATTTATATACTAAGGTTACACACAGTGATTTTTTGGTCTAATATAAATATTGTGCAAACCACTGATTTGCAGACCTGTAGACATTGTTATTATCTCACTAATATTGGACTGTGATCCACTTACCATATATTTTCTATGGAGAAATAATGTAAGATTATAACTTCAACTCAAGTATCTATCTCATTGACTTCTTTCTTTTTCTTGCGCAATAGGTGCTGGGAGCCAGCGCTCCAGGAACAGGTCAGGGTCCAGAAGGTGAGGAAGGTGTTGGCACTTTTGAATGAGGAGACAGGACTTGAAGTGTGGTGTGGGGATCTCCTGAAAACACTATTCTCAGGGCTCTTTATTTATAGCACAGTGTTACATATAAGAACAAAGAGTTTCAATTTAGATTACAGAGTTTCTTTAAGTTATAATTTATCGATCTTGCGTGACAATAGTGCCCATGAAGACCCCCACTATTACAAAGGATGTTCTGGTTAAAGTCTAATCTAAGGAAAGACCAATTAGAGACAAATCATACTTTCTGCCTCCCCCTTAAATGCAGGGAGGTGAACAAGCTATTGGGTGGTTATGAGATTTTTATTGTTTAAACTAAGTTAGTTACAATGCAGCGACCATACTACTATGATTATTTTTTATCATTATCTCAATAATCATTATGTTTTAAAAAGGTAGGGTGAAACTTGAAGTTTACTAAGCAAGCTAAAAGTAGGAGCAGAGAAAGGTTTGATATAATTGTAGGCGTAAGGAGAAAAGTGTTTTTCAGAACTAGTCAGGTGGAAAGGGAGAACAAAGAAAGCAAAGCTGCATGGCCTCGATAACCACAACTCTGCCTAACTCCCTCGCTGGGAGGAAGGGTCATGGGTTCCGTGCCTTGCAGAGTAAACCCATATGCATGACCATGCTTCTGGTCTGCGGCAAATAGGATTTGGAGGGATAAAAGCAAAAGTGATTCAAATGTATCATGTCTAATTGCCAGATGACGATTTTGGAGGTATGTGTGCTGGGCTGGTTTTGCTCTCTAAAACAAAACCTGATTATTGGCAACTTGAACTGTGCAGACTATCCTTTGCAGTTCTTCATGGTGGTGGTATAAGTTACCACATCGTAACACTTCTATGGCAGACATTAAGACTTTTTTTTATTAGGAAGCCCTGATATACTGAAGAAGCACTTGTCAATTCCTATTCTCCCACTATGGCCAATTTCAAGCTGACATGATGATGTCATTGATTGTGGACTTGGCAGAAAACACAGCTCAAGAAAGCAAAGTCATCTCCAATACACTCACAGTAGGATTTGGGTTACCTTATATATTAAATCTTGATTATATATTTTAAAGGTTCTGTTGTGTAGGAGAGTGAAGAAGCATATATTTATCTTTTTCTTGCTCTACTCTGGCTATTTAATGTTTGTAAATTATATGTGTTTTAATTTTTTTTAATTTCAGTCTGTGAATTTTATGATGTGTTGACTCATAGGTGGGTTTTTTTTTAATTCATGTTTTTACTAATATGTTTTTTGCCATGTTTAAGAAAGTCTTTCCCGCCTAAAAAGTCATAAAGATATCCTCATATATATTCTAAAAAATAAAGATTTTTTTTTGCAATTAGGTCTTTAATCCAAATAGAATTGATCTCTGTGTGTGAAGAAAAGGAAATTTATTTTATTTTACTTTCCATATAAATAAACAGTTTTCTCATTTATTGAATTGTCTATTCATCTACTTATTTACAATGATATGCCTATAATATGCCAAGTTTCCATAAAACTTTGTGTTAGTTTCTGAGTTCCCCATTTTGTTCTGTTAGGCCATTTATTACATCTTTTCCAGTGATAGACTGTCTTATTATTCATAATGTTTATAATAATTGTTGAAATCTGATAGGACAGTGAGTTCACTTTTTTTGAAATTTTCTTTTGTATTTTTTTCCTTATGCTTAGAGTTATTTTTGTTAAGTTCTGCAAAAAGTCTATTAGTAATATTTCCAGAACATAATGAAATTTTATATTGATTTAGAAAGAGTGAACATTTTT
This sequence comes from Spilogale gracilis, assembly GCA_004023965.1. NCBI lineage: Eukaryota > Metazoa > Chordata > Mammalia > Carnivora > Mephitidae > Spilogale > Spilogale gracilis. The sequence goes on along the minus strand of PITA01004588.1, from coordinate 52,971 downwards.
ATGTGTTGGACCCAGAGACATTATGAAACTCTCATTTCAAGGACTCTTCTTTAATGTCTTTAGTGAAATATATTTTTTGTAAAGATAATGTAGATACATGTCTCAACAAATTATAGGTTTTGCCAGTATTTCAAATAATATGTTTTAACATATCCCATTTTTACAACTGCCTTGTGCTTGTATAAATCAAGCAGCCCAGCTGAACTTATTACTACTAGAGTATATTTACAGATTTTCTCAGGTTTTGAGGAAGAAGATTCCATTGTAAGTAATGACAAAATTGGTTCTGTTTAAGTCCTAATTAGGTATAATGATTTTTCTTGATTCTCTGCACTAGATAGGAACTCCAGTAAAGTTTTGGGAAAAGGTAGTAATTCTTTCTCTGCTCTGGCTTTAAAAGAAATAGTTCTTATATTTCTAGATTATGAATGATATCTATTGTAGGTTTGTGTATTTCTTTTATTGCTATTTGCATTACTTTCCAATTACTGTGTAACAAGTTACCACAAACTCAGCAACTTAAACAATAATATTCATTATCTCACAGTTTCTATGGATCAGGAGAATAGCATGCTTTAATTGCGTCCTTTGCTCAAGGTCTTACAAGGCTAAAATCAAAGTATGAGCTAGTCATGTCCTCACCTATAGACTCCACTGAAGAAAGATCTTCCATGACCATTCAGGTCATTGGCAGAATTCATTTCATAACAGTTGTAGATCTGAAGACCCCATTTTCTTGTTGGTCATCTGCTGGACAGGCCTCTTGGGGTGGGTGTCAGGTCCTGGCTACACTCTCTGCTAATTTGAATCTCTTCCTACAAGAAAGGTCCAATCTCCTTTTTAAAAGCTCACCTGAAATCCTTGGGCTCTTTAGGGTAACATCTTCTTCCTTAACTCAAAGTAGTGGATTCGGAACCTAAATTACATCTAAATCTATGGGATTCCTTCACCTTTGTCATATAGGTAAAACTAATCACAGGAGTAATTTTTTTTTTTAATTCAGTATCCTATCCACATTCAAGAATAGGAGATTATACTGGGTATGTGCACAAAGGGGCAGGATTCTTGAGGACCAACTTAGATTTCTGTTATAACATTATTCTTTACCAAATTAATATCATCCTTTTCAATCTTGGTTTACTAAGACATTGCATTTTTTTTAAGATTTTATCTATTTATTTGACAGAGAGAAACACAGCCAGAGAGGGAACACAAGCAGAGGGACTGAAAGAGGGAGAAGCAGGCTTCCCGCTGAGCGGGAAGCCTGATGCGGGGCTCGATTCCGGGTCTCCAGGATCATGACCTCAGCCGAAAGCAGTCGCCCAACCAACTGAGCCACCCAGATGCCTAAGACATTGCATTTTTAAATATCCTTCTACCTCCTTCCTAAGAATCAAGGCTAGCCTTAAAGTAAATCTTTAAATCTGGTCATATAAACTTTAAATTTTTTTCCTCAAATTTATTTTGACTATTCTAAATCCAATGTATGTTAATATAGATTTTAGAGGCAATTGACTTTTTTTTAGAAAAAGAGAGACCTGATATTCTCTGACTTTATTATTTCTAGCATCTTTATGGTGGAATTATTAGAATTTTCTATGTAAACAATCACATTGTCTGAGATAAAGATGGATTTTCTTCTTTCTTTCCAATTTGCATAACTTTTTTTTAATTTTTTTCACCTAATACATTATTTAGATTTTCCAGTGTTGAATAGGAGAGATGAGAACAGAAAACTTTGTCTTATTCACAATCTTAGAGAAAAAAAATTCTGTCTTTAAGCATTGAAGAAGTCATCTGCAGGTTATTCATAGAGTTATTTTTTTTGGTTTTTTGTTTGTTTGTCTTTATCAGATTGAGGAATTTCTCTTCCATCTCAGCTTCTCAAAAATTTTTAACATGAGTGGCATTGAATTTTATCATATATGCATTCTGCATCTCTTGAGAAGATTATGTGTTTTTTTTTCTTTTCTTCTGGAGATTTGATAAATTACATTGTTTTACTTTTCAGTGTTAAACCAACCTCTCAATTCTGTTACAAACTCCTTTTTTTTACAATATTATCTTTTTTTATATATATTGCTGAATTTGATTTGCTCCATTGGTAGGAATTAAGATATAATGCATCTGTGTTTGAGAGGAATATTTGGCTGTGGTTTCCTTATAATTTCTTGTCTGATCATATAATACCATCACCAAATGACTTGGGAGTAGTCATTCCTCTTGTATTTTCTGAAAGACTTTGTATCGAATGGGTATTATTTCATTTTTAAATCTTTGATAAAATTTGCCAGTGAAATCATCTGGGCTCAGTGATTTGTTTAAAGGAATATGACTTCAACTTGGAAACTGGAGAATTTAGTTCAATTTCGCTATAGATATTGACATATTTGATGCAATTCAGTTATTATTTACTGAGAATTATAATGTACCTGAGACAGTTAACAGAAAAGGCAGTCCTTGTTCTTTATGTTTGTTAGAGGCATAAGGAAGATAACATTTAGAATAATGATGATAAAAGATGGTATTTATAGGTATAAGGATTACTAAAGTTTGAGAAGTAAGAAAGCATGGAGAATATATAGAGGACAGAAAGTAAGTTTCTAGGAGTGAGTAGTTCTAAGGGACAATAATTACTACACATAGTCTGATATTTGAGTATCAGATTAGGTGGCCATATATATTTTGGAGGGTGAAGATTTATTTATTCATTTTACAGAGAATGAGCGTGAGCATGCATACCTGGGGAGAGGGGCAAAGGGAGAGGGAGAAACAGAATCCCAAGCAGACTCCCTGTTGAGAATGGGGACCCTATGCTGGGCTCAATCTCACAGCCCTGAGATCATGACCTGAGCTGAAATCAAGAGTCCTGCACTTAACAGACTGAGCCACCTAGGTGCCCCTAGATGGCCATATTTTTGTAACACCTGTATCAAAATCTACTGAATAGTTTTTTTTTAGTCAATCTTTACTTGTATGAGTTACATATATACAAAATTTTATTGCACATGTACATGTGTATATATGTGTGTATATGTATATATAAAACATCACCTAAAATTAATGTACACACCATCAGTGACATAGTCAATAGCATCTTGATGACACTTCTTGAAATGCTGAGGATAATTATTAGTGACAAATATGAAGTACATTTTAATTATAATGTAGGCAAACTTAATTGCCATACTAAGAGCTAATTATTATTTCAGCAACCTGTGTAGACCCACAGGGCTTTTCTCAACTAGAAATTGTCATAATCAGAATGACTGGTCATGAAAGGATATATAGAAGAATAACTGGATAATGAGGACACTAGTGGATATGTAGATAGGAAGCTATTAAATTTAATTTTATATTTACATCAAATTTGTTCTTTAATGATATAGATTTAAGTAAATTTGTTGATTATATGATCAGAAAAAAATTGTTGGTTTAGATTTGGTTTTGTTTACTTCAGGACAGAAAATTTAATAGTGGATTATTATATTGTTTGTACAACATTCATTATAAACTTAACATGACTTAAGGAAGAAAATGAATAGCTAAAATAGGTATTGCAAACCATCATTTTAGAGAGACAATTTTCTGTGAATTTTCTTGAACGGGAAGGTAAATGTGCCTATTCATTTTGTCAAGGAATCAATTTCTAAAATATAGTTAAATGTCATTTCTAAATTTTAAATTTATATAATCAAAATATTTGTGATTGGAATAACATGTACTTAAACTAAAAGAGTAAGCAATTTACAGCAGTTATTTATAAAATAACTGGGAATGATTTTCAAGATATGTACAATATTTACATAAGGAAAGTAGACAAGTTTTCAGAAGATCTTTAAAAAGAGACTTGAATAATCATATTTCTCAGCTTAAAAGTACATCTGTTCCAAAGGTATCATTTATCCTTAAGATATAATTTTATGAAATTTCAATAACAGTGCTAAATGGAAACTTCTTATAAGCGTAATAATTCATGAAAATGTTTTATATGAATATTTTAAGTCATTTTAAATCTGGCATAATTAAGAATATCTGTGGTGTATATCACAGATATTAATCAGGGGTAAGATTGTTATAAATGGAAGTAAATGCATGCATATGGAATGATTAAGAAGACACATTCTTTTGTCAGAGAACACTAGGATTGCAGCCCAACAACAAAGCTTAGACTTCAGGTAATTTACTTAATTTTTTTGTGCTTCATTTTCCTTATCTAAAAATTGGGCATTCTAATATTTATTTTACAAGTTTTTGAACATGAGATGCATTTAAAGATGACTTGTCATGATGTCCAGCTTATAGTAAGCACCCAATATTGAATATAGCTAAGAGTGAATATCCCCTAAATCAACGGTATTGCTTAAATCAGCTTGGTTGGAATTTTTTTAAATCACTTAATTCTAAAAGAATCGTAAAATATTTAGAACTTAATACTTAAAGTTAGGTGGAGTAATTAAAGACAAAAAGGTAGAAATGCTGGACTGAGAGAATGAACATCAACTATGATGACATGAGAAGATAGTGAACTTTGCCATGCAGGCCTACAAAGTCTAAATCACAACTCATTTTAATTTGTGACTTAGGTGGTATCTTACTTAGTTTGCATCAATGGAAAACATGGTAGGAAATACAAACAAGCAAACGTGTTTTACCACTTTCAAAGGTGACACAAAATTGAGACAAGAGTCTAGGTTGAAAGGGGTTCCATGGAAGCAGAGAATAAGGAAGATTTGGTTGATAGGAATTTTTTGTCTTTTGTTTTCAATCCATAAACTAGGGCCTGCTGGGATTGAAAGAAGTAGATGCTGGGATTGAAAGAAGTAGATCGTCGTATTGCCATTAGAAACCATGTGAGCCAAAGCAAAATACAAGGAAAGTGTAAGGTGGAAGATGGCCATCTGGGAAAACCCTGATCTCCTGTTTCCTGTTATGAACTTCAGAATGACAAATGTGACAAAATTCTTCAACGCAAAGCTGCTGCTGAGCCTCTGCCTAGGTTCAGAAGCAGATTCTAAGGGCCTGTCCATTCGGATAGTTTTTAAATTGTGCTAAGGCAGAGAACAATTTGGGGGCCATTAAGATGAAATTTAGACAGTAGATAAAACATAAAAGCTTATTTCTAAAACAGAAATTCCCAAGCTAGTTTCCCAAATAAAGGGCAAAACAACAACAACAACAACAACAACAACAACAACAACAAAAACTACAAATCAGTCAGATCTCTTGTTTAGCCATTAGACCATGAAGGTAGCCTGAAGTAAATTTAGCAAAAGCCAGTCACATATTTGGGGAATTGTTTCCAAGGTGAGGTGAGCTCTGGAATAGACAGATTCCTCCAAGCCCATCTCATAAACACCCTTAAACCTGGATGAGGTCTGATGTGGGAACTCAGTGTTTTGACTTCTCACTTATTACAAACACTATACCAGAAATACAGTTTGTCACTGTTTCATAAAAGTCTCCTTTCCTGTTCCTGGAGTTTTAATGTGGCTGACCACACAGGAGTAATGGGAGAGAGGTATGTGATCAAGTGGGGGCTGAACAGGAGCCCCAGGCCAGAGGAGAGGGACTAATGAGCCTGTGCTGTTCTGGGAAGAATCATCATGTTTTAAGAATTGCTGTTTTTGTTGTGAGTTAGCTACCCTAACACACCCTAAATGCATGTTAAAGCAGATTGTGTTTCCAAACTAATTGTGCCCTCTTCCGCACCTCTTTTTGGGTTGCATACAATTGTGAGGCACTTAGAATTGTCTGGGAATCCTGCCCAGAAAAATGGAGCTCAAAGGCAAGGTCTTGGCCTGAGGAGGCTTTTGTATTCCCTCCTTGGGTTGAGGAGTAGAAAGTTGGGTGGCGGAAGGTATTTAAATTGATCTTTTTCTCAAATCAGATTTTATAGTTAATCCTGGGATTTATTTGTATGGTCAGCCTAGAATATACTTATACAATGTAAAGTCAGAAAAAATAAAATAAAAAACTAAATATTCTTAAATCCTTCAATTTTAATTATCCATCCTCTTTTTAAAAAATGCATCCCATTTGTTTGTTTTGTTTTAACACTGTTATTCTTCCATTCCTAAAATGGCCTACTTGGAATTAAAATGTGTCAACTCTGAGCATACATTAGATTTGGGAAATTTTCCCAGTTCTGCCACTAACTGGTTTTGTGATCTAAACTAATATCACCCAGGCATTCTAGCCATCAGTGTCATCATCTGTAGAGTGAAGGAATTGTACTAGGCTTTATCTTAACATAAATGGAACCCTCATAATCAGAGGCTTTAAGGAGAAGGTACTGGCAAATAAGGGGAAGAAGAATGGTACTTGGATCTTATCCTCTAAACATTTGTAAGCCAGTCAGCAAAGCAAATAAAAAACAAAACTGATTATCTGAATAATTGGGCATTATACTCATTCTGCTAGTTTATTATTGTATAATAAATTATCACAAGTGATAATGAAAACATTATGTGGCATATTTTTGTTTAAGTTAGATTATTATGTACTAATTTCTATAAAATCATAATTTGATATTTCATAAATAAAACTATTGCTTATTCAAAATGTAAAACTGAAACTGTAAATAACGTCCTGAGTTGTACCTTATTTTTAGGCCATCATCATGTAACAAGAACCTTTCAATTTAGCTCACATTTCCACAAAATATTTCATTGGAATAGGTATTTATGAGGACAAAAGAAAATAATTGTAGTATTTTTATTTATATAAATAAAATTTATTTTTAATAATAAATGAAATTTAATTTATAATATTAACTTACACAGTAAAATATATTCATTTATGAGATACATTTGAACAATTTCTTTTATGTGAACTTCCCTATATCTTTTAGGATTATTTACTGAATTGGAGTATTTGAGACTCTATTATTTAAATAATATCTCAAAGTCTCTAGGGGCACCTGGGTGGCTCAGTCATTAAACAACTGCCTTCTGCTCAGGTCATGATCCCAGGGTCCTGGGATCAAGCCCCGTGTCAGGCTTTCTGCTCAAGGGGAAGCCTACTTCTCCCTCTCTCACTCCCTCTGCTTCTGTTCCTTCTCTCGCTGTGTCTTTCTCTGTCAAATAAATAAATCTTTTAAAAAAATAATATCTCAAAGTCTCAAATGTATTTTCAATATTCATTACTGTGAGTTTTCAAATGTGATATTGTTTTAATTAAATATTCCAAATTATGCATAGCTCAGTAGTTGACATTTCCTTTTAGTGGCTCTTTTGGTATGTATACTGTAACTTTAGTGACAATGTTACAAGAGCAACCAAAATGTAATTCACTACTCAAAACATCTATCGTTAAAGAATCAAACACAAACGAACTGTTAAATGGTATATCCTATAATTGACCTGGCCTTTTAAAAATGTATACAGTAGCAATGTAAATAATGGATGTATGGAAATCATGGGTATCATTACAAGTAGATTTTTTTAGATTATATTCAGTCAGCCAGCATATAGTACATCATTAGTTTTTGATATAGTGTTCAAAGATTCATTAGTTGTGTGTAACCCCAGTGCTCCTCATAACACATACCCTCCTTAATATCCATCACCCAGTTACCCCATCTGTCCACCCTCTTCTCTGTATCCCTCAGTTTGTTTCTTAGAGTCCAGAATACAAGTGGATTTAGACATAATTTTAAGGTTTTCCTTCTGTATCAGAACTTAATATGAATCCTCCTTTTCAAATGGAAGTTTTTTTTATTTTGGAGTAGGTTACTTTTTAATCACTTGTCTTTTAACTGTTCTAAGGGTAGAATAGAGGCTTATTGAAATCACTGCAAGTCAAATTTAAAATGAAGGTTTTCCTTTTTTTTTTTTTCTTGGAAAACATTTTCCAAGCATTTAGGCTTCCTGGCAATGTATTCAGAACTTAGACAAAGAAAGCTATTGACTGGCTGTCATTTAAAAAGGGTTTAAAAGTGTGTTCACAGTCTCAAACACATTAATCAAAAATATCCTACTGTAGACTAGAAATGAAGTAGAAGAAAACTGACCAAAATATTTTGTTTCTCTAAATGATTATCATGCATTAATCCATTTAATGATGTTACTTTCAAAATGTCTAATTGTGGAATATTTTGTTTTACGTATATTTTTAAAGAGTTTTTATTTATTTGACAAAAAGAGAGAGTCCAAGCAAGGGGAGTAGCAAGCAGAGGAAGCAGGGAGTCCAATGTGGGGTTCAATCCCATGACCCTGGGATTATGACCTGAGCTGAAGGCAGACGCTTAACCAACTGAGCCACACAGGCACCCCAAATTGTGGAATATTTTAAATGATTACTGTACACATTTTTGAAGCAGAAAATTGGATGCCTATTGATACTTTGCTTATTCCTTCAAAGAATGCTTCCAGAAAATATGGAAAATTGTTTTATTTTCATTTGGGAAATGAAGAGTGATTTTAATTTTTCAAAATAATTGTAGCAGAATGAAGCACAATATTAAAACAGATTCTCAATGAAATAATACAGAGAACATCATATGTACTAAAGAGAGGGAATTTTAGCTATTTTCATTTAACATGAAAAATAATGGGGTTTTATTTTAAATACATCATCCCTTTCCTCATAAGCATCATTACCAGGATAGTTGAAGTTTAGAGGAGGAAAACACACAGCTTTTAAATAATTCTCACATCATTAATTTTATGTGCTCTGAAGTATATTTATATACTGTGTAAAACTGATTAAAGTAATACAATCTATAGTATTAATGCATTATTTTAATCTTCCTTCTTGATATGATATTCAAAATCACCTCAATGATAAATCTCAATTCATCTAAGATAACATATTGTAAATAATATAAATAATAAGATAGTATAACTTCATATTTATGGGGAAATAAAATCCATCATGATATTTATTCAACAGCTTCTCTGTTGGACAAGCAAGGTATAGAGGTATAGACAAATGGTTCTAAAAGCCTACCTACTAGTTGTGAGTGCATCACTTCTCTAAAACAATGTCTTCAGGAGGAAGAGCTTCTTGAGAAAGTCTTCTAGTCATGCATTTAAATTGCTTTTTAAATTCCATAAGACACATTCTTAGTAGAATAAGCTTATCCATAATTTAAGTGTCAGAGAGTACAATCTGGGTTTCATCCTTATGTTCTATACACTACACTACATGAGAAAAAAAGAAACTTTAGGGGGACAATGCATTAATCTGTTTCAACTCATGTGGATTTGCACTCTTTAAAGCATTTGCATTGTATAGTTGGCTTTCAGGGATCCTTGGTACAGCCCCTGTGAAGAGATTATGATTATCTGTAACAATGGAATATTTTTTATATCTACTTTTGTTTCATAGACACAGATTAAGATTCTAGTAAATTTAATTCATGATTTGATCAAGTTTAAGAAAATATGTCTACTTTTCAGGCATTGGTAGCAATGTACTTCTAGTAGTTTTCATTTGCTTTATTTTGCAATTGACTTGTGTGGTCAATTGCAAAATTGCATTCTATTACATTTCTGATTGATGGTTTTAGTTACTTAATTTTTAAATATGCCCATAGTTAAGTAATAGATCAGCAGTCACAAATCAGTGTTAATAAACACCTTTTACTAACCTGACACTAATTTGTCATTGATTATTTCCTCTAGAGTGACTTGGTTCTCACTCTTCCCAACCAGTGTGAATAATAAATTTGAGAGAATGTGTGCAACTGTTAAATTTTCCTGATAAACCTATCATTAATTTTAATCCTGTGGACCAATAATCTTCTATGAAAGAGATCAGACATAGCCAAAGCCAGTAGAACCATTTCAGTCACTTCCCTCTGTGTCACAGATACATTTTCCTGATTGCTATAATGGAGTAAAAAGTTGGGGTGAAATATGAAAATTTTAAAAATATAAATATCAATATTCTTTTTTTTTCTCTTTAAGATCAACTTTGGCATCGTGTAAGAATTCCATTTCATTCAGATTTCAACCAAGATCAAATAAATGAAGTGCCCATTTTATTCATACATTCATTCAATGATGATGGATATATCAAGGGTAGATTATAAGGGATTGTCTGGTCTTGACTCCTGGCCACCTAAATGACAGGGGAGGGGAATGTATATATGTGTATATATACATATATATGTGTGTGTATTATATATGCAGACATATTATACACATATTATACATATCTACATATGTATATATACATATGCATATATATGATATATATATATATATATATTTTGTTGCAGTAAAGTATCATAAAAATCTTTATTTTATCCAAATAAATGATATTTAGGCTTAGGCTTGTGCGGAGCAATTTAGATTTGTGTTAGAATGGTTTTCTAAAATGAAGAATATCTTGACTATAAAAGGCACACTCAAAATTATTTTCTTTGATTCTCTTCACCTGCTTAGGCTACATAGCTATGCCATTGTATCCCACATTGAAATCTTCAGGTCACACTTGACCTTTCTGTTTCCTTAAAGCTATCTAATTGATCATGAGTCCTGTAGAGTCTAGTTCTAAACCATAATTCTGATCTCTTTCCTCCCACCTATATCATTAAAATAGGTAAATTCTGGTTTTATCCATCTTTTCATAAGATAATTTTAGTAATTCCTAGCCCATCTACTTTCTATTTCCTTTTCATTCCTTTAGTGTATATTCCATATATTAAAAAAATGTCGTGGACGCTAGCATCAGTATTTTCCATGTATCAAACCACCTCTAAAATGTAGTGGCTTACAACAAGCATTTACTCTTACGATTCTGTAGATCGGTAGAGCGGTTTTTCTGGTCTCAGTCCATTTGGCTGAGAAATTTTGATTTCTCTCCTTCATCTATTGTCAGGTGGTAGGTCAGTTGGTAGCTATAAGATTTAGGATGGCCTGACTCACATGTCTGGCATTGAGCAGGCCATTCTGGGTTTCATCTCATGGCATCAGTCACAAGATTCCAAAAGCAACTGAGAAAGATATCCCTAATAGTACAAGCAGTTTTCAAGAATATATCAGTTTTGCCAATTTTCTTTTTACTCAAATTAAGTCATATCACCAACTTAAATACAAAGAGTAGGAAATGAAAAAATTGGATGATAGAGAAAGAATTTACAATGGTTGTTGCAGTCTACCACTTCCGTTGTTGAAAGTGACAACTCTTTGCCTCAGGAAGCTCTGAAGACTTTATCGTGGCATACAAGGACCTCGTTTCCAGGTCCTACACTCAGCCATATCAATCTATTCACCAGCTTTATTGCACCTCCCTGCATGTGTTTTCTCTGTCAAAGAGGATTAATTTTCATTCCATTCTAACTCCGCCATGAACACCTACCTATACCTACTTTTTCTAAATGACTAATTCTTTTACGCTAATTAAAGATCAGGTCTCTACACAGAAAAAGACAAATATCGTATGATTTCACTCATATGTGAAATCTGAAATAGATGACAGATAAACAAAACAAAACAGAAACAACCCCATAGATGCAGAGAACAATCTGGTGGTTGCCAGAGGGAAGGGGTTAGGAGGTTGGTCAAAATATGAGACAGGGATCAAAAGGCACAAACTTCCAGTTGCAAAATAAATAAGACACTGAATACAATGTCCAGTGTGTGGAGTATAGTTAATAATATGTAACAACTTTGTATGGTGACAGTAGCTAGATCCATTGTGGCAATCACAGATGTCAATGCTAAATCACTATATGGCACACTTGAAACCAATACAAATATTGTGTGTCAAGTATGTTTACATTTGAAAAAAAAAATCATCAGGTCACTTTCTCCAAGTGATTTCTTAAGTTTCAAAGAAAATTCCAGTAAAAATGGCTAACTTCACTTTTATAGGTCTTTATATTTAAAATAACAAATACTATTAGAGTTATTTATTTGCTTTAACTTTTTTCTTCACTGCCGTAACCCCAAATCCAGAATATCAACCATTTAGGAAAGGGATGCTAATGTTATCTCTTTGTCCACAAATCCTAGGATGGCGCCTCTGATTTTATATAATGAATGTTGTGCGATTGGATGTACCAAGGCATTATTAGTCCCTTCTGTGTTATAATTATAAGTATTATATGCTACCTCAGTTTTATTTTAAACTGGTGGAACTATATATGTTATATGCACATTATTTTATGTACCTTTTTCTCTTACAATGGTGTAAACTCCTTCAGGGGGAAATAAGCATTTTTATTTTTGTGTGTAGTTTATGTAAGTGTAGAAACAAAGGAAGCATTATAATAATAGTTTTGAGCTGAGTAAAAATTTCCTTCTTGCAAATTAAAATTATCATTAAATATCAATTGTAAGTCTTGTATCTGGTGACTAATCAGTTTTATTGGGTTTTTAAAATGTAAAAGAAATTTTATTTTTTTCACTGTTACAAATATTTGACCTTAGTTCTATCTAGTTTATACAACTCTGTGGAGCTTAAACCACTAATAAAAACGCTTACATATTTTTTTTTTCAAACACAGAAATAAATTCATGGTAGAAAACATTTACAAAGCTATTTTTTAGAATTAGTAGTGCCTCATAGTCCAATTCCAGGAATGATAACAAATCTCAGCTCAATTTATTTAAAGACACCTCTATAATCTAAACATTTTGAATAAATGTTAACTTTTGTAAGAGTTTTATTTAGGCCCTTGACCCCATTTATTTAGCTATAGCTTGTGAAGAATTTAGTTGCTCAGACCAATAACTTGTGAATGAAAGACACCAGTAAAGTGTTTTGGTTGAGTGAACTTTGGGCTGCAAGCTAACACACGGCTTGACAAGATATCTTTGATAGTTTAGCCACATTTTCTGTTCCTTTTTTTCTATTGCAGTTTCTTTTTTTCTCTATTTTCTGGCTTTATCATACTTGAGTTTCTAATCCTCTTATGGTAGATCGTATACTTTATTTTGTACCAGTAAATTATAAATTTTAGGTCAGCATAAGCAGATGTTCCTGTCTTCTACCAAATTTTTAGCAGTGAAAAAAAACTGTGATGATTATTAGTACATTATTCAAATACATATACCTCAGAGCTTGATTAGTTCTTAGTTTTGACCCATGGTCAGAAGATCATGCCCTAAAATCTACAAATGGTATGTGCTCTTGCCATTCAAAATATAATGTTTTAGAGTCATATCCATGGAGAGCAATATAATTTTCACATGTTAAGTAACTTCATTCTGGAGCCGGTTGCAGTGAGTTGCCTATATGAAAGTGACAAATCAATAACAAATCAAAACTGGTAAGTCTAAGAATCTATATAAACTGAATTTAACATCAGACTCATATTTAAAATCACTATTTTTTGCTCCTTAGTTTTTTACATGTGGCTTTTACATGTGGCTTGAATTTTTCATTTGGAAGTCAAGCAGTTATATTGTGGTACTGCATCGGAGCTGATAAGACATGGTTATTTTTTTTATTGTTCCCAGGGTTTCCAAAAGAAATTCTTGCAAGTCACCTAATCTAGCCTAATCTATATTAAATCAGAGTAATACAAATATTCACAAAATATTTTTTTAAATCTTCCTGTATTCTCACCCTTTCTTAAGGAAGATTCTCTATTTTTGAGATGCTTTTTCAAAATATGCAATAAATATATGTATTTATGTGATATACCATATTGAAAGTCACACCAACTCAAATGTATCCAACCAACTTAATGAAAATGTGTGCTGTTTCCACTGCCCTAAAGAAAAACTTCTCATTTCTTTCTTTTTTTTTTTTTAAAGATTTTTTTATTTATTTGACAGAGAGAAACACAGCCAGAGAGGGAACACAAGCAGGGGGAGTGAGAGAGGGAGAAGCAGGCCCCCTGCCGAGCAGGGAGCCCGATGTGGGACTCCCTCCCGGGTCTCCGGGATCATGACCTGGGCCGAAGGCAGTCTCTTAATCAACTGTGCACCCAGGTGCCCCTCTTTTTTTTTTTTTTTTCTTTAAAGATTTTATTTATTTGACAGAGAGAGAGATCTCACATAGGCAGAGAGGCAGGCAGAGAGAGAGGAGGAAGCAGGTTCCCCGCTAAGCACAGAGCCCATGGGGGCCTAGATCCCAGGACCCTAATATCATGACCTGAGCCGAAGGCAGAGGTTTAACCCTCTGAGCCACTCAGGCGCCCAAAACTTCTCATTTCTAAGTGATATTTTCCAGGAGACTGAATTTTGTAATTGTCACATTATTTACATTTTTAGAAAAAATATTCCTAAAACTCAATCTTCAAAATGGTCCTAAATACATCTATCTATTTGCATGTATTGTGGATTTTTTTTTATTATGTAAACATAGGTTTTACTTTAGAATATTGTCTAAATTGAGAATTTAAGTGTAAAAAGGAGTAGAAAATCCTCAAAGTACCTGAGGGGATAAGGTTACATTATGAAAACACACAGAAGCCAGCTGCGTGGCTCAGTCAGTTAAGCATCCTGCTGAATAATATTTTATTGTTTGGGTGTACCACAGTCTGTTTATTCATTCATATGCTATTGAATTTGGTTTCCTTACATTTCATTGTGGGCTATTTCATCTATATTCATAAGGGATATTGGTCTGTAATTTTCTTCCTTTGTGATATTTTTAACTAACTTTGGTTTCAGGGTAATGTTGGTCTCACAGAATGACTTAGGAAGTGTCCCTGTTTTTGTAAGGTTAGGTGTTAATTCTTCTTTAAATATTCCATAGAGTTCATCAAAAAAGCCATATCATCCTAGACTTTCCTTTGTTGGAAGATTTTTTTTATTAGTGATGTACTTTTTATTTATTATAGATTTGCTAAGACTTTCTATGTTTTCCTGAATTGGTTTAAATAATTTGCATGTACATAGGAATTTGTTCATTTCATCTATATTATCTAATTTATTACTGTACAGTTCTTCATAAAATTTACTAATAATCTTTGTAATGTTTCCAGTTTCATTTCTGAGTATAATGCTTTGTGTCTTCTCTTTTCCCTTTTTCAGTCCAACTAAAGGTTTGTTGATTTTAATTTTTATTTGACTCTAAATATTTTTTTTATTTTCCTTGTGATTTCTTCTTGACTTATTGGTTGTTTAAGAATGTGTTGCTTTATTTCCACATATTTGTGAATCTCTCAGTTTTCTTTCTATTTTCAATTTCTAGTTTTATTCCATTGTGATTAGAAAGATTCTTCATATGACCTTACTCTTTTAAAATTTACTGAGACTTGTTTTCTGGCTTAACACATGGTATTAGTCTGGAGAATCTTCGGTGTGTACTTGAGAAGAATGTTTATTCTGCTGTTTTAGTGTTGAGTGTTCTATATTTGTCTATTGTATCTACTTCGATTATAATGTTGTTCTCTGTTTTCTTATAGATTTTCTGTTTAGATTATCCATTATTCAAAGTAGTGTCTTGAAGTGCCCAACTATCATTGTGGAATTGTATATTCCTCCCTTTAATTTTGTCAGTGTTTTCTTCTCTATTTTGGACTCCATTGCTTGGCATGTATGTTAATAAGTGTTGCATGTTCTTAAAAAAATAAAAATAAATAAATGTTATATCTTCTTGATGAATTAATCCTGTATTAGGGTACAGTGCCATTTGTTTCTTGTAAGAGTTTTTGACTTAAAATCTACTTTATCTGATATTAACATAGCTTCTACTTTTCCCTTTTGGTTACTAGTAACATAAAATACATTATTTCCATTTTATCTTTGGATCGGAAGTGTGTCTCTTGTAGACAGCATATAGCTGGATCATTTTTAAAAATCCATTCTGCCAATCACTGTCTTTTGCTTTGAGAATTTTATCCATGTACACTACTGTAATTATTGATAATGTAGGACTTGTGCTATTTTTCTGGGGGACTTTTTGGTATGTCTTATACTCATTAGATTCTTGTTTCCTCCATTGCTCTCTTCTCTTGAATTTACTTGAATTTTTTTGTAGTGAACTGTTTGAATCCCCATATAATATCCTTTTTTGGGTATATTTTTGAGATATTTTCTTTATGGCTACCATAGAAATTTTATTTAATACCTAAATTTATAAAATCAAGTTTGAATTCATACTGACTTAAGTGACATATAAAAATTCTACTTCTAGATAACTCCACACTCTCCTCATGTGGAGTTATATGCAATGAACTTAGCTAACTAAGGTCTCAAGTAACTCAGCTGAAGGTAATTAGATCATTTCCAGAACACAACAGAGGCACTGCCCATGATGACTTACACATAAATCCAGTATCCTGGGTAGACATCAGCCTTGTAACTTAATGGATGTTTAAGCTTATTGACCAATTTCAGTGTCTCCAATCATTAGTATTTTTAAAAAGAAATCTTAATTAATTTTCCTTATGTTCATGCTTTTATACTTCATTTTCTCTTAGTTTTCATTTTGTTCTGGTGAAACAACATAATTAAGGCTAAAATATATTAATCTATAGATCTTAAAATGCCATAAAATCATTAACTAATTTTCTCTGCTATAGTGACCATCAAACCAAATATCTCAGGAAAAACAATATGTTTTGATTAAATAATGTGACTATTTCCAGGTCTTTACAATGTAGCAAACAAAGAAATTATCTTTATAGTACTTCTAGTTGCTTTAAGAAATATTCCCTAAAATCAAAAAGAGGGATGTATCAGAAATGAAACTTACTTCTTTTCAGTCTGTGCATGTAAATTAAACTTTAGTATGCAATAGAATTTAAAGCCAGGGTAAATAGTCAGCATCAACTGCATTCAATGCATGTTAGAGCTGTTTAGCATTCCTGCTATCCATCATTGCTAGAGTAGTTGGCCAGCACTTAAACATGTTTGGCCAAAATCAGTTGGCAAGAGCATGACATTGTCAGTTAAATGCATTTTAGTGACTTTTCTATTATGATTCAAGTCCAACATACCTTTTTTTTAATCTTACTTTTTACATTTTCATGAATTTGAGTGATTTGCGCAGTCAAAAATATATTACATTTCTGGAAAGAACTTTTATTTCTTTTATTACATTTTATTTTATGTATGCCACACACACACACACACACACACACATACACACACACACACTCCATCACTATCACCACTGCCACCAACACCAGAAATCCAAATAATTCTTCTTTATATTTTAAGTTTCTATAATTCAAAATTTTCCATTATTTGTTAATTATCTGTTAGTTATCTATTAAATACTTCAAAAATTATATTATTGTTCATTTCCAAGGGTTTTACTAAACCCAATTTTGAATGAAATTATTGAATAAAAATTTTGAATACTGGGTGCCTGGGTGGCTCAGAGGGTTAAGCCTCTGCCTTCGGCTCAGGTCATGATCTCAGGGTCCTGGGATCGAGGCCCGCATCCGGCTCTCTGCTGGGCAGGGACCCTGCTTCCTCCTCTCTCTCTACCTGCCTCTCTGCCTACTTGTGATCTCTCCTTCTGTCAAATTAATAAATAAAATCTTTTAAAAATATTTTGAATATTATAATTATAAAACAATAAGTATGCCTTCCTTTCATATAGCTGTTCTCTAAACATATTCCTTTAAAACAGGATCCATAAGTAGATATTAATATGCTGTCCATTTGATAAATAACTATATATTGAGGAAATTAAGGATAAGTTTCAATAATAATCTATTTTGTAACTATACCAAGATATAACTGAGATAGTTACCACACAATGATATTATAATGGACTATCTCATTAAAAGTGCTTTATGATGCCATATTGGATCAATCAAGATATAATATCACAAAATAGTTAAAAAGTATTTTAAAAATTATATATACAACTACAAGATTTTAAAGCAAAACTGACTAGGAGCTGAGATTTTCATTTTATAAAGATGTAGATACTTTCATATAATTATATTGTTCCATAATGGCAAAATAGTTTGCTGATTTTATATACTTTAAATGTTTTAGCACCAAAAATTAATTAAGTAGGTGAACTTCAATGTTTTATATTCTAGATCATATAATCTCAATCTAATAAAATTGTATTGTGAAGTTATATAATTCAGATTTAAAATTTACTGTGGGAGGCACCTGGGTGGCTCAGTCATTGAGTGCCTGCCTTTGGTTTGAGTTATGATCCCAGGGTCCTGGGCTCGAGCCCCACATCAGGCTCCCTGCTCAGCAGGAAGCCTGCTTCTCCCTCTCCCACTTCCTTTGCTTGTGTTCCCTTTCTGGCTGTCTGTCAAATAAATAAATAAAATCTGAAAAAAAAAAATCACTGTGGTCAGTACACTTCAAATGACAATAATGGAAACCAACAAAAATGAGCTTAAAAATAAAGGTGTACAGGATTTTTATCTGAACTGTAAATGCAAACACACAGTTGTGCATTAAAAAGGCACTAGAACCAGAAGAGGAAAAGGGATCTTTTTCAGAGTCTTGCCTCTTTTCCATCTTCAAATGACTTACTTTTTCCTATCAGCCCATTTTTTTGTGTGTGTGTTGTGTGTGTGTGTATGTGTTTTCTGTATATTTAAAAAGCATGGTATGGCTTTTCTTATCTTTTAATTCAGCCTAGATTCCTATTTGCACGAAGAAAAGAAATTTACTGAAAAGAGATTGTGTTCTTTGTGGAAACTTTGGGGATTGTTTTGGGAAACTTCAAAAACAAGCAGGAACAAACACACATGCATGCAGTCAATAGTGGAGCTGAGTTGATTGATGGAGTTGATCTGGTCAAGCTGTCTCTCATGGCTACTGCTTTTTAATATTAGTTCCATACCTTGCAATCTGGCACCAACAGTGATAACTGGATATGGCCATATCCTTTCCTATTTTGTGTCAAGTAATGGTTGTGACAACTTCATTGTTACAATAATCCTTAGTTCCAGGTTCAAAAATTGTGTAGATGTATCTCTACTTAGTTGAGCATCACGTATGTACTAGGTATATCTGGGCTCAGAAAGCCTACCAAGAATATACATTATTTGTTCACTCTTAAGAATTTAAAGTGAGCTTTTTCTCCCAAGGAGACATACAATTTGTGGAGATATCTAATCAAGAAATAGGGCATAGAAATCCTTCTAGACTAAGTGGTAACATACTTGTCTCTGTTACCTTGTTCACATGATAAATATTTAAGTTAAGAGAAAAAATATAAGATAGTTACTTAGATCCTATGCCAAATTTTTAGGGGAACAGTGTCTCATTAGGGCACATTTGGTCAGGTAGTCTTTCCTGTCACATTTTATTTTAAGATGTATTTATTTACTTAGAGAGAGAGAGAGAGAGAGAGAGAGAGAGAGAGAGAGTGGGGGGAGGGACAAAGAGAGAATCGTTTTGTTTTTTTTTTTTTAAGATTTTATTTGACAGAGAGAAACACAGCCAGAGGGAACACAAGCAGGGGGAGTGAGAGAGGGAGAAGCAGGCTTCCTGCGGAGCAGGGAGCCCAATATGGGACTCGATCCTGGGACTCGATCCTGGGACTCCAGGATCATGACCTGAGCCAAAGGCAGTCACTTAACCAACTGAGCCACCCAGGCGCCCCAAAGAGAGAATCTTTTAAGCAGACTCTACTCTGAGCATGGAGCCAGACATGTGGCTCAGTCTCATGACCCATTTGATCATGAGAGCCAAAATCAAGAGTCAGATGCTAACTGAGTCACCCAGGCACCCGCGTTCTTGTCACATTTAGTTGAGTGAGACCACAGGACAGAGACAGACAACATAAATTTGGACAGAACTTCCTCTGTATTAGGTTGTTGTGGTTGCTGTAATAAATTTTCACAAATTCGGTGATTTAAAACAACAGAAGTTTATTTTCTCATGGTTCTAGAGCCTAGAAGTTTGATATTAGTTTTACTGTGCTGAAATCATGGTGGTGGCAGGGTCACACTCCTAGACGCTCTAGAGAAGTATTCCCAGGCTCTTCCAGCTTCTGGTAACGGCTGGCATTTCTAAACTTGTGGCCGTATCACTCAAGTCCCTGCCTCTATGGTCAAGTTACCTTTTTAATCTTTTTCATCTGTGCATGTCAAATTTTTTACTCCTCACCCCCCCCCGAAAAATGATACATGTGATTGCATTTAGGACCCACACAGATAATCCAGCATAAGATTATCTCAAGAGTTCATTCAATCACATCTGGAAATTCTTTTCTTTTCCCTTCTTTTTTCCTCTCTCTCTTTTTTTCTTTTCTTTTTTTCCTTCCTTCCTTCCTTCCATCCTTCCTTCCTTCCTTCCTCTTTCGTTTCTTCTTCACATAAAAAAACCAACCAAACAAACAAAAAACCACTCACAAACAGCTTCTAAGGATTGGGGCACAAATATTTGCAGAAAATGGCATTCATTAAACAACTGTAGTCTGCTCTCAGCCTTCATGTCTTTTTTAACATTTTATTTATTTATTTGACAGAAAGGGAGAGAGAGAGAGAGAGAGAGAGAGAGAGAGAGAGCAGAAGCAGGGGGGAGCAGCAGGTTTTTCACTGAGCAGGGAGTCCTATGCAGGGCTTGATGCCGGGACCTTGGAATCATGACCTGAGCCAAAGGCAGCTACTTAACTGACTGAGCCACCCAGGTGCCCCTGCCCTCAGCCTTTGAAGATTCCTGTCTACCATTTATGCAAAATACATTCAACCCAAAAGTATTCAAGAGCCTCAACCCATCAGAGAATGAACTCAGAGTCCAAAATCCAATCTAACTGTTGGCACAGACATTCCCAATGACAGCAGCTAAATCAAGTATGGGTAAATCTTGGAGTATGATCTATCCCAGGGCAAATTTGTCTCCATTTGTGGACCTGAGATGCTAGAAAAGAAGTTATCTACTTCCAAAATACAACAGTGGAACAGGCATAGAGTAATAGTTACAGACATTTCCATCCCTTAAAGCAGAAAATATTTTCCAAGGAAGGAATTGATTTTAAGTTATTTTCAACACCAGCAGGAAAATTTCATTAGGTTTCAAGGAATGGAAAAAAAATTCTCCTTGGCTTGATGTCCTGCTCTCTGGAGTCTCTCTGGTTACAGGGGGAGAACAGTTTGACACAGAGAGACCAGATTCCAGACACGTTGCTATGAATTGGAAGAAATGCGAAAATATATATAATCACAAAAGGAAATGCTGGCAAACTTAAAAAAATATCCTTAAAAACATATTGGTTACGCTCAAGTTGTCTTATCAAGGAAAGTAGTAATAAAGCATCAAGTAAAATGTCTTTCAAATCCAGATCTATTCAGTAACTCATATGAGATATTCAGAAAATAATCCTATGTTGTGACATTTTTTTAATGTATAACATTATACTTGGTATAGTAAATTTTATTATATATAAATATATATATATATATAATCTAAGTAAAGTATTTTATTTTCTTAACTACTTCTTTACTCTAGAAATTTTTAATATGAATCCTCAAAGAAGAAAGAAAAATAAGGTTTACTCTAAAAGGTAAAAATTTCCTACAATCATGATTTTCTTGAAAATTTATCATAGCTTCTGTTTGAGTCTTTTTGTAATGAAAAATATTCTTGCCTCTCTATTTAAAATCCATTGATCTAGCTGTGCTATTTAAAGTGACAAATAGAGTTTTTTGCAATGAAAAGAAGTTAAGCAACCAAACAATGAGTCAAACTACTTTTTTTTGTAACTTTGCATTTGCAAGACTGCCTGGTTAATGACTTGAAAAAAAATGTTCCACTGCCCCATTTGACCTGGTGAAATGAAGCAACACTGTTATACTTCACTGCATTTAGGCCTCACAACATGTCACCTTTTTTTTTTTTTTTTTTTTTTTTTTTTTTTTTTTTTTTTTTTTTTTTTTTTTTTTTTTTTTTTTTTTTTTTTTTTTTTTTTTTTTTTTTTTTTTGAGATAAACTGCAAACCATTGCCTGATTTTTTTTCCCCCCTGGGCAAACCTTATTTTGGAAACAATTTCCTGATATCTCCTACCTTTCTCATAGAAGGAAGAGACAGCTTTTGCACAACAAAATCATTCTGAAGCATAGATACAGAACTCCCAATTTCTAACATATTACATGTTTATTTTGTTCATTTCATAGTGTTTTTTCTTCTTTTTTTAAAATCTAATAATACTAAGGGCTTTCATTTATTTAGCACTACTGATATCAGGGTCTATGTTAGATATTTGATATTCACAATTATAAAAAATAAACCTCTTTTTCAGATAAAGAAATTGAACCTGAACAAGTTAATTTTCAAAAACTCATACTGTTATTAATGATAGACTAAAATAAAATATATTTCTCTGGCTTCAAAGTCTATGATCATTTCACTGTAATTCACAACCTCTGTGACAGTGGATAAATATGAAAAGGGATTTTATCTTTCACATTTTTACCTCCATTTCTTATCTATGAGCAATATAAAGTTAAGAGTAAACTTATTTGAGGGTTAAATGGAAGAGTTTTTTGATCTTTTTGTCCCACTGGAAATCTAAAACCTTTGCTTTTGGACACAATAAGTTTATTAAAAGCAGACAAAAACATAATCAACAGTAATCTTGTGGCTCTTGGTCCTTGTCCCCTATCTGTAAACATGAAACCAGCCCAATTCTCTGGCCAAGCCTGTAGGAAGCTGAATGAAAAAGTCTTTGTAGAACTGTAAGACCTCAATGTAGACTGACCTGGAACATTTTTGTACTGGAACAGATAACACCTTGGCTGATTAACTTCACTGTTACTAAATGTCATGAGCTTCTAGCCACCATTTGCAACTCTTGTAATTCTCTGCAGTCCTGTGTATGTATATTTTAGGACAGGAACAATGCTCCATTATTCTGTCCTTCTTGGCCATTATACACCTTACCTAAGAAGCTAGGGGCATACTGCTTTATGCATATGGAATACATAGATTCTCATCAGTCAGTTGGCTGAGACATTTTTACTAATGCAAAATGATTAGGGAGAGAAATTCCTCACAGTGGTACCCAAATGAAACCAAAACTTCTAGCCCTTTTGGTCTCTTTACCTCTCTGAGGTAATTTCTATGCTCACGCATTCTTTTTTCCTACCCCTTCCTAGAATTCGTTAACCTTGGCTTTTTAAATTAGTCCTTTTTTTTTTTTCCCTACTTTAGGAATAGTTCCATGCATGAAACAAATCTAATATGTTAGTTTTACATAAAAGAGAGACATAAAAAGAGGAAAACCATCTATTGGAAACACAGATAGTTGACGGGAAATTTTATAAATAGTCAATATAATATGAAGTTTGACAATAGAAGGTTTTGCTTGTTTGCTTTTTACTGCATGCAAGAACAGTATTTAGCACATGAGATTATTTCCAGTTTTGGTGATATAACTTCTTAAAATCCCCATTTTTAAAATAAGACAAAAAATAGATATTATAATTACATTCATGATATGTTAACGATTATGTCACTAATATGGAAGCTAAAACCACATATGGATCTTATTATGGCAAGAAACAACAGACATTTCAGGGATAATGAGAGCTTCCCAAGAAATTCTTTAATCTTTTAAGTAACTTTTATTTTGGTTTACAGAAATCGATAGCAACATTAGTAAGCTTTCCAATAAGCAGCCATGTTTTCCAAGATAGCTTGTTCTTGGAGTTCTCGTCTTCTTTAACTTCCATTTTATAAGTCTGCTGGCAGCAATTTAACTTGGACACTTGCCAATTTGATTATTATCATCTGTTCTCTAGAAATATTTTCTATGTTCCATCTGATCCCTCAGTCACCCAGTGTCAAACACAGAAGTTGCTCCATTTTCATTCAAGAAACGTGCTTTTCTTATATCAGTGACCAAGCATATATGTTCCATTCAAATTTGCTATTATTGAAGGAGTTGTAGATAAAAAAAGAAGCTATCAAAAATTTCCTGATTTTAAAAGTAACACAAGTGCCTGCTTGAAATTTTAGAAAATTGCACACGTATGAAATAAATTAAAAGTATCTGTTACCATAATAATCATTTCAACATTTTTCTTTATTCTTTATTAAACATAAACCCAATTTTGTAAAAAATAAGTATATATATATACTTTTTTTTTGCTGTTGTTTTCATTTTTATTAAGTTTTTACTTTTAATTCCAGTTTAGTTAACATACAGTGTTATATTAGTTTCAGGTGCTCAGCTTTCAGGTGAATACAGTATTCATTAATTTTACTTATCACTCAGTGCTAAGAACTCTTCTTATCCCTCTCCTATGCCAAAGGTGAGTCCATAAGCTATAGAATGAAAAAAAAATGTGAAATATGACAAATTGGGAGCATTTTTAATGTTCAGTTATTGAGTTCTCATGTTGTTAGATTTTAAAAGACTTTACCCAAATAATGTAATCAGAATATCTATAAATAGAGAAATGAGCCAATATATAGTAAAAGTATAAGAAAATTAAAGGATTCAGAATATTGAAAGTGTGATATTTTAAAGCTGACCTGCAAATTTGTTTCTGAACTTCTTACTCACTGACTTACCACGGCCAAATTGCTTAGCTTCTCTGATCTCAGTTTCCCCATTATAAAGTAAAGTTAATAATGGTACATTACTCAATAGAGTTTTATAAGTTTTACGAATTATGCATGTTCTCAATAAATGTTAACAATTATTATACAAATTAAACAAATTAGGCAGTATTTCTATAGCTTACAATTTCAAATTACCTAGAAATTTTAAAGTGAGAGAAACTGAAACAGAAAAATATGGAGAAAAGAAACAAAAGGCCTCCCTTAACTATGATAGAGATTTATCTATCCTTAGATATTTTTCATTTGGAGTTTTTATATTTTGGGGAGAGGGAGGCTGTTATGTTTCCATATAATATGACATTCTACATTATCTTTTATGTCAAATTAGCAAATTAAATGTGTTGATTATTATGTGTCCAGAAATTATTTGTATGTTTCAAAATGTACTTTTGAGGGGTACTTGGGTGGCTCAGTCGCTAGGCATCTGCCTTCCGCTCAGGTCATGATCCTGGAGTCTTGTGAACAAGGCCTGCATTGGGCTTCCCACTCTGCGGGAAACCTGCTTCTCCCTCTCTCACTCCCTTGCTGTGTTCCCTCTCTAGCTGTGTTTCTCTCTGTCAAATAAATAAACAAAATCTTTAAATTAATTAATTAATTAAATGTACTTTTGTTTTCACACAATAAACAACTAGGAAAATTTAAATATATATTTATTATTTTTAAATATTTTATTTATTTATTGAGAGAGAGAGAGTGGGTGAGAGAGAGCATGAGAGGGAAGAAGGTCAGAGGGAGAAGCAGACTTCCTACGGAGCTGGGATTCTGATGCAGGACTCGATCCCAGAACTCCAGGATCATGACCTGAGCTGAAGGTAGTGACTTAACCAACTGAGCCACCCAGGCACCCCTAAATATATATTTAGATCTGAGTAAATTTATGTCATTCAGAGCACAGTATTTTTTATAAATGATTATGTGATATAGACTGAAAATAGTTTGCATATATTCTTGCTTCTTTTATTTTCTTTGCAATATTAAAAACATCAGCAATCACCTTATCAATTTCCTTTCTGTAAATAAATGTCATCATTGTACTTATTTTCTCTGTTTTCTCAATTTTAATGATATCCACCTTAAAACTGTTTTGAAGTAAAAATAAGTAACACTTTCATGTTAGCTCTTTATAGGATCGCTTTGACTACTACATTGCTGCAAATATAATAACATTTATTTTGGCTCTGCTGAACAATTCAATTCAATGGATTCATGAATATAAATCAGTTATTTAGTGCTTGCTTAGCAGGTAGTAAATTCATATATATCTGTTTATATATTGGTTTGCAAACCTCAAGTCCATATCTTATTACATTTTTCAGATAATCCCATCTCTATTTACATAATGCAGTTCTGGTTTCAAAATTTAGACATCTATTTTGGTTGTACATGATCTAATCACATGTTTATGAAGGAGAGCTATTCCACTGCTGCAAATTTGTTGTTTTTCTTTGCATGATACAAAGTGCAATGTTGGATTGACTTTCATGGTCAGCATTTAGCTACAGTTACTGTCCTAGGTTTGTTTAGGCAACACTGGTTTTTAGGACCCAGTAAAATATGATGATGTTAGTATTAGTATTTTGAATGGATGTGCAGATCCTTTTACTAGGTATGGTGAATTTTCAACAGAATCTGTTGTTGGTTCATTTATTTGTTTTAGTTTGCAACTTACTTTCTTTTATCCTTTTGCTACTTTTTTTTTTTTTAAAGATTTTATTTACTTGACAGAGAGAAACACAGCCAGAGAGGGAACACAAGCAGGGAGAGTGAGAGAGGGAGAAGCAGGCCTCCCGCCAAGCAGGGAGCCCGATATGGGGCTTGGTCCCGGGTCTCCGGGATCATGACCTGAGCTGAAGGTAGTCGCTTAACCAACTGAGCCACCTCGGTGCCCCATGTTTTCACTTTTTAAAAAAGATATTTATTTATTTATTTATTTATTTATTTATTTAACAGAAACACAGCCAAAGAGGGAACACAAGTGAGAGAGGGGAGTGAGAGAGGGAGAAGCAGGCTCCTGGCCCAGTAGGGAGCCTGATGTGGGACTTGATCCCCTGTCTCCGGGATCATGACCTGAGCCGAAGGCAGTCGCTTAACCAACTGAGCTACCCAGGTGCCCCTCTTTTGCTACTTTTGTTTACATATTAGTTTTACTATTTGTCTCTGGGTATCACATTTCAAAAAGCTTTTTATTTATTTTCTAGTAGAAATACTGTTTAAAAGAGTTTCTCTGTACTTCAAAAGAAAGTAAGCACAAAATACAAGCCTACTTAATTAGCAATGTTTCCTTTTTTTTTTTTTTTTTTTGCCATTTATCAAAAGGATCTCTTTTCCTAATCTCCAAAGTTTTGGGGGCCCATTAGTAAAAAAATGATGTTTTACTTCTAGAGTATATGCCATCATATCTTTACCTCATGAATCCCTTTGAGAAGAATAAAATATTATTTTTTTCCATAATTTTAGAGTCAAAATTAATAGCCTGATTGAAACAAATTCAGAAATTGAGACAAGCTATGGTTTGTTTTCAAGTCACACTTTTATTTATCTAGATGTTTATGTTATTAAAAGTGATTGTGAGGTACTTGTGTTATTTTTATGAGTTAAATCTAAGCATTGAGATTTCGAACTCTACTAAGTGGTAAATAGTTTAAAGGAGACCAAACACAAGACAGCTTTATATGGCTCACCCTAACTTACAGAATAAAATTAAGTGCCCTGAACATGGTAGTTATTCAGTAAATGTCTTTAAATTTAATAGATTATGACTCCATTTTAACTATAAACTATTAAGTAAAAAATGTGTCCCTAAAGATTATGGTTGAAAGGAACATGTTTACACTGACATTTCAGGAAATGAATTGTATCAAACTTTTGCTTTGCTTTGTTTTGTTTTAAAATTTTATTGATTTATTTGACAGAGAGAGATGCAGCAAGAGAGGGAACACAAGCAGGGGGAGTAGAAGGGGAGAAGCAGGCTTCCCACCAAACAGAGAGCATGATGCAGGGCTCGATCCCAGGACTCAGGGATCATGACCTGAGCCGAAGGCAGATGCTTAAGGACTGAGCCACCAAGCACTCTCAAACTTACATTTTAATCTTCATGTCCAAGTCATACTAAAGAGATAATTCAATGCCCTTAGTATTCTCTTAGTCTTTTATAAATCTTTAGTAATTTTAAAAATTACATAATAAAGTGATCATGTGAATCACTAATTTTAATATCATTCTGACAAGTTTGAAAAAATCTAAAAAATAACATGTACAAGATATTCACGGTCAAGTGACAGGGTATCTTCTTGGGGAGAAAAAAAAAAGACACCTACCCCTTAGCAGATAAGCAATATATGGGCTTAAAGAGGAAATAAAATTGGCCTGGGAATCAAATGTTCTGGGTTTTAGGAATCTGTGATAATTTAATAATGCACTTAAACATTGTAGATAGTCACAGATATTCTCAGCTGTGAAATGAAGAGATTAGATTATGGTTGCCTAAACGCATTCAGGGTATCTGTGTCTACAGAAAATAAGATGGATAAGCTTGTTTTTGCAAATACTTAACCCAATGAGGAGAGGGATAATAACTAAATTGTTTCCTTTTGTATTGAGAAGAGTGCCTGACATATGATAAGTATTCAATAAATATGTTATGGCTAAATAAGTGAGCTGAATATGAGTTAGTGGTACATTGCTACTGCAAAAGAAAGCTTAATAGCACTAAAATGATATCAAACTACATCTTAAAACATGATTCTTCCACTCTGTGTTCTCCACTTACTAGAGCATGTGTTTATTTGGACTAATGTGCATTAAAAGGATCTTGTGACAATAGCAGTGGAAAAGGACAATCAGAAAAATCCTAGTTTGTTTTTAAATCTCACTTCTAATTATTTGTTTTCTTGTTTATGGAGATTGAAGTGATGATGGACAGAATGTTATGTTCATTTATTATATAAAGATAAAGTTTGGAACTGCATACACTTGGGTTTAGAAGTACCAGTTATGTCACAATGGACCAACTAAAGTCAACAAGGTAGCCACAGGCCAATTATTTATGCTTAGCAAGTAAATGTCCTATCTCTAAAATGGAAATTCAATGCTGCCTATTCCATAGATATATTTTAACAGTTCTTCAATAGATACTCATTTCTTCTAAACCCATGCCCTAATTATTTTCTCAGAATGTGTGACTCTTGATATAGAGGACAATTAGCAAACATAAATTAGTATATTCAATTCTGGAAATTCAACACAAAGAATATGAATCAGAGGTGACTGGGTAGCTCAGTGGGTTAAGCCTCTGCCTTCTGCTCAAGATCATGATCTCAGGGCCCTGGGACTGAGTCCTGCTTTGGTCTCTCCACCTAACAGGGAGCCTGCTTCTCCCTCTCTTTCTACCTTGGTCTCTACCTCTTCCCTCTGCTTGTGCTCTCTCTCAAATAAATAAAATCTTTAAAAAAAATAAAAATAAATTAAACTGAGGGCGCCCAGGTGGCTCAGTGGGTTAAGCCTCTGCCTTTGGCTCAGGTCATCATCTCAGGGATCGTTTCTCACATCGGGCTCTCTGCTTGGCAGGGAGCCTGCTTCCTCCTCTCTCTCTGCCTGCCTCTCTGCCTACTTGTGATCTCTCTGTCAAATAAATAAATAAAATCTTAAAAAAAAAAAAAAGAAAAAAGAAATTAAACTGACAAAAGAATACAAAACATCAGGTGTTTGGTTAAAGGTAGCATGTGTGTATCAATTCTCTTCATTCTTTTGTTTTAAATTATATTTACCAATATTGTGATTTAGGGATAAGATTCAAATACATTCTCTGTTTCATCCCACACTGTGGTCTATTCAACTGAACTAGATTTCTTATAGATTCCAAAGTGCTCTGTCATTTCCCACCCCTCTTCTCTCATGCTCACTTTTTTGTCCTGACAAGACTGCACCATATTTACCAGACTTTAAGTTTGTATTTGTTATTTCAAATCGAGTTCTAAAGCCACATCTTTATTAACCCTTTCTTTACGTCACCCAGAGAGTTTGTAATTCTAAATAAAATATTTATTTTGATTACAAATTTTATAAACACTTTTTTTTAGCAGTTTTTGCTTTTTAGTTACTCATTTTCATGTTTATTTCTCTCACTAATCCAAGAACTGGTTGAAGAATGACCTTAGTGTTGTTTTACTTGCTATAACAATGGATCTATCAGCAAGGCTGACATGGATAGCCAAAAATACTTACTGAGCAGATGAAGTAAACAAATGAGCAAATGAGACTTTAGTGACATTTGTTTTTTTTTTCTTTTATAGATAGCTGTATGTAAAGCAAACTTTGTATTTATTACCAAATTTGAGAATCATAACACTTTGATATGATAGTTTCCACACAGACACATAGATAAACACACACACACACACACACACACACACACATAGGAATATCATGTATGTACCAGGGTCCTTAGTAATTGTTTTTAAGGATTTGATTTATTTATTGAGATGCCCTAATGTTTGCTTATTAACTTGTATAAGTAAATACAGATACTTAGCACCAGAGTCTTTACTACCATATATTAAGAAACATTTTAGAGGTGAGACAGTGTAGACATGGGGAACCATGAATCTTGGCTAAGGTGATAGACAAAACTGAACATTGATGTAGCAGAGGAGTTTACACGATAGTACTTTATGATCAAGGTATTACCACTCATTATATGCTGCATACAGCAGATGCATTCTAACTACATGTGTATATATTTATAAAATAGAATATTACTTAAGCAGAACAAATATATAATAAGTAATGAAATATTTTTTAAGAGTATGTTTCATTTACTTGTGGAACATAAGGAGTAACATTAATAGAAGGAAAGGAAATGTGAACTGGGGTAAACCAGAGAGGGAGATAAAGCATGAGAGACTGGACTCTGAGCAGCAAACTGAGGGTTTGGGAAGGAGGGAGATGGGTGAGCCTCCTGGTGGGTATTAAGGAACACGTATTGCATGGAGCACTGGGTGTGGTGCATAAACAATGAATCTTGGAACACTAAAAAAAATAAATTATAATAAATAAATGAATAAATAAATTCAGTTTAAGCCATGCTGTTAAATAAAAATAAGAGTATGTTTCAGGTTAAGAGTAACTTCATAAAATTTATTTGATATTCATAAAAACTCAAGGCTAAATAAATCCTAATTTAGACCATATGCTTTAGAACATTAGGATATGGCACTCTGAAGACAAAATATTAATAAGCATTTTTTAAAAGAAATAAAGCAATGTGTCTGTTTTATAGTGGTATATATGGAGAGGGAGAGAAAAGAGAGAATTTCATTCTGTTTTTTACAATAATAATGCCTTGTTTTGAAGCAGCTTGACCTTTATTTTGTTAAAGATTTTATTTATTTATTTGACAGAAAGAGAGATCACAAGTAGGCAGAGAGGCAGGCGAGAGACAAAGGAGGAAGCAGGCTCCCTGCCAAGCAGAGAGCCTGGTGTGGGACTCCATCCCAGGACCCTGAGATCATGAACTGAGCGGAAGGCAGATGCTTAACTAACTGAGCAACCCAGGCACCTTACGTGTATGACTTTAAATCTCTTAATTTTGGATATTTTAAGTAACAGTGAGAACACACATCTTCAGCATCTTTTTGGTTAAATTAGATACAGCATAGTTGAGATGGTTATATTGATAATACTTGGAGGGATGAATACTATATATCTTGGTATCAGGACTCCATATTTGTTTTATTAGTTAATAACAATAAAACTCATCCAGATAAGGATTGACAAGTTAAAATATTTTGTATTTATTTGAATAAGATAAAAAGCAACATGGTATATTTTGTAGTATAGGAAAATTTAGAAAACATTTTTCAGATTTTCATATAAATCTCACCGAGATTAAGACCTCCACACAGTTCAATATCCTCGCCTCTGGGGAGGCTTTGTGAATCTAACCTGTTGAGAGAGCAGCCTATGCTCTTTGAAGACCTTCCCTTGACATTTTACTGGAATTAAATTCACCTATATTTGTTAAAACCTCTAAAGATAGAAATCTGAGACATTCATAAAAATAAACGTTTTAAGTGAAAATATTATTGAATCGAGATACTTGTTCAGTGGAAGAAAAGAAGTGAAGAGAAAATGGAAAATCACTATTAAAAAATCTTTTAAGAAAGGTTTCAATAAGAAAGAACTCTACAAACCATTGATGTTTTGGGTAAAACTTCAGGTTGTAAATGGTCTTGATCATCGGAGACGATGTGTCCTTGTCAGGATCAAACTGAAGGATGATTTTGCTAGAGGACTGAAAAATACTGCAGAGATATTTAAAAGCACAATATTTTTGGCAGAAAGAAATGAATCATTTTCTTTTAGATTTGGGATTTAAGCTTTTGTTTTTCCCTCTTACAAGGCCTTTGTAAAATATTCATAGTCTTTTAAGGGATTATTTTGTATACATTTATTAAATATACCAATTCTTGGGCATTAGAATTTTCTTCTGTACTTCAATGCATTTACCCAAAAATAGTTAATAAATGCATAGAGCATGAAATGATTTTCTATTTTTAGAATATTGGGAGCATTCCATTGTTTGTTACAATAAAAAGCTTTTCTCAGAAAAAAAGAATATTAATGCAAAAATTGGTTGACATTCAAGTATGAACTGACTGGCGCTATTAATAACAGAAGTATAAGAAAATCAATACACTTGGTATTTAGTTTATTTACAGCTACTTTTATCATGTCCCATATCTTCCTCCTTGTAGTCCCCATCTCCTTCCTCAACAACTTAATCTAAATACAGTTTGCATAACAAAGGTACAAAATATAATGTATAATAATACAGCTTAATACAGTTTATAAAATGAATACACTTGTGTAGCCAACACAAAAATCTAGACATAAAATATTTCTAGCATCCCCAAAATTTCCCTCATTTTCTTTTGATGTCATAACCACAAACTTAGTGCAACAGACTATATTTATTTTAGAATTTCATAGGGATAAAGTTATATAGTGTCTATGACTTTTTGAATTTTTCACCTAGGACAGTGATTTTGAGATCCATCCATGGTTTTAGTGTACACTATTTATATTACTGAGTAATGTTTCATTATATGGATATACCCCAGGTCATATTTCTGTCAAATTATTGCTGAACTTTTGGATTCTTCCAGTTTTTGCAAAAGCTCTTTAGGATCTGTGAGTGTATAGAACACTGTCAAACTGTGGTATTAAACAATGGATCATATTATATTTCCTATAGAAGTAGAGAAATTTTCTGTTTGCTCCTTATCCTCTTAAACACTTGGTGTTATCATTCTTCAAATTAATTTTTTAAGACTTCATTTATTTATTTGAAAGAGAGAAACACAGCTAGAGAAACACACTCAAGCAGGGGGCGTGAGAGGGAAGAAGGAGGCTTCTCACCAAGCAGGGAGTCCATTGTGGGGCTCAATCCTGGGACCTCAGGATCAAGACCTGAGCCAAAGGCAGATGCTCACCAACTGCGCCACCCAAATTTTAACCTTTCTAGTGCTGTGTGGTTTAAATTTACTTTCCCTGATACTTAATATTTACTTTTCACGTGTTTATTTGCCATTCATGTATCTGACACATATCATAGGTCTCATACAGCTCCACCATCTCCTAGTCTTTTATTTTTAATCAGGTTATCTGTTTGCCTTACTTTTTACTTTTATTTTTATTGAACATTATTTTGATGACTTGATTATTAACACTCATATTTTTTACTCATTTGTATATCCACATATTTATGAGGAGGGCTGAACTTGCAACTGTGGTAGTTCATTTGTCGACTTATCATTTTAGTTCTATTACAATTTGCTTCAAGTGATTTGAAGCTCTGTTGTAAGGTAAGGACGTGAGAATTTTTACCTCTTTTTGAAGATGTGATCCTTAATCATGAAATGGTCCTTTGTTATGGGTTGAGTACTTCCAAGAGGACATTTAAGTCCTAACCCCTATACCCAGAATGTGACCTTATTTGGACAGAGCGTCTTTAAAGAGGTAACCACACTAAAAGGAGGTAATTAAGACAAGCCCTGACCCAGGATGATTAAAGTTCCTTGCAAAAAGAAGAAATCTGAACATAGTCAGAGACTTATACAGAGAGAAGATGATATGGGAGCACAGGGTAAATGCCATTTGAACATGGGAGTTATGCTGTCACAGGTCAAAGAATGCAAAATTTGCTGGAGAAATTTGGACAGAGTCAGGCAACAAATTCTCCCTCATAGCCCTCCAAAGGAAGTGATCCTTCTGACACCTTGATTTCAGACTTCTAGACTCTAAAGCCATGAAATAATAACTTTCCATTGCTGAAGGCATTCTTCTTTGTTAGTCAGGAAACTAAGACACTTTCTGTATCTCTGTCAACATTCTTTGCCCTGATTTCTGTTGTCTTATATTAATGTGGTCAGCACGTTTTATTTAAGGTTTTATTTTCATAGCATGTCATTTCCTATAGTTTAACTTTTTTTTTAAGATTTTATTTATTTATTTATTTGACAGAGAGAAACACAGTGAGAGAGGGAACACAAGCAGAGGGACTGAGAGAGGGAGAAGCAGGCTTCCCGCCAAGCAGGAACCCCGACGTGGGGCTCGATCCCCGGTCTCCAGGATCATGACCTGAGCTGAAAGCAGTCGCTTAACCAAGTGAGCCATCCAGGCGCACCTATTTTAACTTTTAATAGGTCTATTTCTCTATATTTCTTTTTCTTATGGATAAGATACAAACTTTTTAACTTATTTAATTTGATGGTAATTCTCTGCCTTTAAGTGTTATTATTTATATTTAATCATATTTTAATACAGTGCAGTTAAGCCTACCATTTATTATTTTGTTTTCTATTTGTCCTATCTGTTCTTTCCCCCCTTTTTCCTCTTTTTCTAACTTATTTTTGATAGACTTATTTTATTTTTATTTCACATTATTTTAATTATTTGATTATCAACACTCTCAATTTTGACTAGGGTCAAGTATATACACTCTTTATTTATCATACTCTATTCTCAAATAATATTACAACACTCTACGTATAATGGAATGCATACTAATGTGCTTGATTTGTTTCATTTTCTGTCCTGTATATATACTGACCTTATTGAGTTCTTTGAATATACCAAGCTTCCTTTAACAAAAGTGTGTTTGTACATGTTGTAACCTCTGCCAGCATACGTCACCCCCCTGCCACTTACACAGTTAACTGCTGGATAGATGCAACTATTACACAGACTATTTAAGTTAGAGATGATAATATGGATATATTTATTGTTTTTATTGTTGTTTTAATTCCTTGGAATTATATTGATATGTCAAAAGAAAAGAACACATAAAAATGCTTTATTGAAGGAGATATCTAAACTCTCCTTCTTCCTACTGAAAAGAATATGTTTTCAAAGACTATGGGGTATCTTTAATGTACCAAAAGCTGAAGAGCAAATTGAATTGATAGCTTCTAAATTAGATTCCTTGGAAATCATCTTCCAACTATATTCCAAAAATGTGCATCTGTGTGTGTGTGTGTGTGTGTATAAATATATAAGGTAGCCTTTAAATTTCATTTATTTCTAATAGGTAGTCATATTCTGGATTGTCCTTGTCTTTTTCCTTTAATTTCCATAAAGATTGTATAAGGAAGTACTTTCTTCCTCTTAACCCATTGTTTTGTTTTGTTTTGTTTTCTTTTCTTTTCTTGAGAGAGAGTGCGTGGGGGAAGACAGAGGGAGAAGGAAAGAGTATGCCAAGCAGGCTCCATGCCCAGCTCAGAGCCCAACATGGGGCTCAGTCTTGCAAGCCTAAGCTCATGACCTCAGCTGAAAACACGAGTTAGATGCCACCCAGTGCTCCTTAACCTACTGTTTCTTATTGTTAGGTATAGCATTAATGGAAGAGTTTGACAGAGATTCCAACTCATCTTGCTTCCTCTTCCTCATTTATCATACAATCCCCTTCAAAGTTTAGTAGGTTACATGGACACCAAAATTGAGACTACACTTCAGCAGCAGCTAAATGTGGACAAATGACTAATTTATGGCCAGTGGGATATAATTTCTCAATCATGTCCTTAAAATGAGTACATGTCTACTTCTTCTACTTTCTTTATGTTTTCCATGGGCTAGAACATAGCAGTAGAGTGTCAAAACTCACTATGCAAAGAATTATAACTTAGTAGAAAAATATAGAGCTTCTGTGGAGGATATTGCAGGGCTAAACTGCCTACCCTCCCTAAACTGCTTATCTGCATCAAGTTCACTACATAAGAGATCAGTCTCATGATTGTACCATGTAATTTTGGTTACTTTTATTACTGCAGCTTGGTCTGTTCTCCATTACAAGTGCTTATCCTGTATTTGATTTTTCACTTGTAAAAAGCTGGAAATAAGATGCCAAACATTATAAATTTCGAACACCAAATGAATACATCTTTTGTACAAACAAATCACTTACTTGCATTCCTTGTTTTATTATTTTAGCATATATTTTGGGAAATTCTTCCTGCTAACTGTTAAGAACTACAGGTAAAGATATTATTATACCTTAAAATTCATTTTTATGGAAAAATTGCCTTTTTAATGATTATAATAAAATGTTTTACTCTTTTGAAAAATATTTTTTTAGTAAGAAGTAGATAAGGTACACTTTGTAGTATTTTTTATTTTATTTTTATACTTCTGTCTATAATTATAAATCAAAACTGTCAGGATGAATTATGAACTGGATTTGGTTGTTCTGAAAGCTGTTTTTTTTAAGAAGATAAGTCATAAAATTTTATTTCATTTGTGGCAGAGAATTTATAATGTACACATTTAAGAATCAAAACCAGTGTATTTTAATATGTTTAGAAATACATTTTCATGGGGTCCCTGGAGGGCTCAGCCATTAGGCATCTGCCTTCTGCTTAGGTCGTGATCACGGAGTTCTGGGTTGGATCCCCGCATCAGGCTCCCTGCTTGGCGGGAAACCTGCTTCTCCCTCTCTCATTCCCCCTGCTTGTGTTCCCTCTCTAGCTGTGTTTCTCTCTGTCAAATAAATAAAATCTTTTTTTAAAAAAGTACATTTTCATTACAAGTAAATTGATATTTTGTTTTTTCAAGAGATAAAACTGTAATCACATAAATGCATATTAAACTTTTCTTCTATACATAAAGCAGTGTGGATATTTCATAAAAAGAATTATAAAATATAATATAATTTTAATATAAGCATATTGCTCTTAACAGTATGTCACATATTTGGAGGATTCTGAGATCTATAAGCAGTCCCACTGTATTGTTCTCCATTATTTTGTGGATTACTAAAAGCTTTTATTATAAAATGGTAGGATCATGATGTACCTTTAATTGTGAAATACAGTAATTATTCTATTCCCTCTTCTCTTTTAACTTTCCTTTTTGCCATGATCATATAGCATGCCTCTGAAGACAGCTACATCCACCAGAAGCTGTTCAAGTAATTTAGCGTTGTTTTTATCAGCCCCTAACTAATGTATTTTCTCGTGAGGATGAATAAAGCCATGCTCATTCCTCAAAGTGTGATAAAGCCTGTATCTCTTCTAATTATTTACAGGTAACAAAGGACAAAAACACGGCTTTAGCAATCAATGTGGAAATAGCTTCTAGTAAGAAAATAAGTATAAATGTCGATAGCTCATCTGCCTACTTTTCATACACAGTTGGTTTCTTTCACCCTTATTATTTCTCAGGTATTTTAATTACATATATTGATTAGAATTCTTCACCTTTAAAGTATTTAATCCTACTAAAAACTAAGAAGTGGTAAATTCACAATTCTTTTAAAGATTTTATTTATTTATTTGAAAGAGAACTAGAGAGCAAGTGGATGGAAGAGCAAAGGGACAAGCCAACATAGCGATGAACACAGAGCCTGAAGCAGGGCTCAATCCCACAACTCTCAGACCATGACCTGAGAATAAACGGAGAGTTGGGCAATTAACCCACTGAGCCACCCAGGCACCCCAACTCACAGGCTATAATTACAGGTTGACTTTGTAAGAGTTTGGGTTTTTTGTTTTGTTTTGTTTTTGTTTTTGTTTTTGTTTTTGTAGGTATTTATAGTTTCTGAGACCACAGTTTTTAGATGTAAAATAAGCAGTTGTGCTGGAAGGTGGCATGCTCAATTCTTTAAGACTCAAGGATCCCATTTCTTTAGCTAATCTTTGGGTCTTTTAGAGTCAAATTACTACCTAGAAAGATTGTGCCATTGAGGTGAAGAGATTGTCTGATGTTTATGGGGTACTTCTTTGCAAGGAAATCTTTTTGGATGATCTAGTGTTAATCTAACCATTACCATGACAATTTATCCTAACATGAGAGTCTTAGAGATTAGTGGCAAGCACTTAACAGCTTTTTAAGTGCTCAATTCATGCCCACCAATTTTGTCCTTTTAGTTCCTAAAATTCCCATTAACAACAAACATATTATTGTTTTGCCTCATGTGAACATTAATAGAAACGAATAGTCACTAAGGAAATAGAACTGTGGTCACCAGTAGTAACCAAAGAGATGGTTCTGCAGACTGACCAAAAGAAGGTCTTAAGTACATAGGGCCAGCAGTTCCCAAAAGAGTTGTAAAATTTTGGATCATTTTGATTCCAGTTTACTACATGGAAAAACAAATTTACTGAGATCAAAAGATCCCAAAGTGGTCATTAGCTTTTCAAACTATCTTTTGTTAGCTTGTGCCATCGAGACAAAAATAGATATGAAACAGACTTCTTGAGGGAACAGGAGCCTCTCTAGTTTGGCCAGTCCTCATGACCGCAGAGTGCAATAGGCATAAACAAACTTGCATTCAGGGGCGCCTGGGTGGCTCAGTTGGTTGGGCAACTGCCTTCAGCTCAGGTCATGATCCCGGAGACCCGGGATTGAGTCCCACATCGGGCTCCCTGCTCGGCGGGAAGCTCCCTCTCTCACTCCCCTTGCTTGTGTTCCCTCTCTCGCTGTGTTTCTCTCGGTCAAATAAATAAGTAAAATCTTTAAAAAAAACAAAAAACAAAAAAAACTTGCATTCAAACTCAGAAAACTGTCAACACAGGGAAGCACAGCCCAGAATCCAAGAAATCTTACCTCCAGCAACTCCTGATTCACTGCAGAGACTGTGACCTGAAAGGGCTTGGTGGGTAACACTTCCCACGTCTGACATCTGGAGGGAAGTAACTGGGGATGCTGAATTCGATGCCACTTTTGAAACCAAGAAATATCAAAACCAAACTCTACATACTGAATAAAATGAAACAGAAAGAGGAGTTTATTGTGAGGCCTTCGACCAAGAAGCTGGGAAACTCAAGTCTATAAAAGCAATGAGCTTCAAGCTGCTCCCAGGCTGGGGGGACTTTTATGAAATAAATATGGAAGTAACTTGTTTTATTTGTTAATGTTGATTGGTTGCCTATGCTTCTTTGGATCACAGTAGCTGATTCAAGCCAAGATGATGTGAATATTCTTAGTGCCTTGGGGTTTGCTGGTGCCCTCGTTGGTTTCTGAGAAGAGACAAAGTCCTCCAAGATTATGTTAAATTTCCTTTCTGTAACTGCATTGACCATCTCCATTGGTCCTTTACATAAATGACTCCATTTTAGTTTGGAGGTCTAACATAATCTAGCAAGATCAAATGCAAATCCCATAAATTACATAAACTGTGAATAATTAAAAGGATCTTATAGCAAAAATACATGTTATTTGCATTCTTTATTAGTAAAAGGAAAATAACCAGAACATTTTTATAATTTGGTATTTGAGAATATCTTGAAAAAATATTTTTTATCAAAATGCACATAATGAATAGAATAAATGTTAAGTCTTTCTATAGAAGACATATTTTGGGCCTCCATTATTCTTTCATATTATGACATAATTACTTGACACTTGCTCTCCATATATAAGGATTTCTAAGATGGCAGTTAGGAGAGTATTTTGCATGATAAATTGAGGCTATTGAAAAACAGAAAACAATAGGCATTTTTGTGGATAAAAATATAATTCTCAAATTTTCAGGAATGGGTATATGCCCCCTTCACCTCCAACAAAATGCCAGGATTAATCAAATACTGGCTTTTCCTGAATAAACATTTATAAAAGAAAATCCCTTCCATTTCTGCCCTCAGTTTCTCTTGTGCCAAAACTCCAAATTCTGGCATCATTTTTAATTCCTTGTATTGTGGGTACCAGAATTCCCACTTCATAACAAAAAGTTTTCTGTATCTGAACCAATTTACTGAACATTCCCCATATTTTTATGACTTAATAAAAATGGGCTCACCTAGGAGATGACAATATCCTCTCCAGTTCTCTTAGATGTAAAATGCTTATTCTTACTGAGCCTCTGTTTTTGTTGTTGTTGTTGTTGTTGTTTTTGGGGTTTTTTTTTGCTTATTTGTCAGAGAGAGAGAGAGAGAAAGAGAGTGAATGCACAAGTGAAGGAGAGGCAGGTAAAGGGAGAAGCAGGCTCCCTGTGGAACTGGATCCCAGGACCCTGGGATCCTGACCTAAGGTGAAGGCAGATGCTTAATTGACTGAGCCACCCAGGCATCCCTGAACCTCTATTTTTTAGGGAGGTAAATTTGATATCTTTTTACTCATCAGTTCTACCTCCATAATTATCTCATTATTTCAAAAATTACTCTTCCTTTTAGTTTTCTATTTTCCTGTTATACTCTTTATCCCTCTGTGTTGCTGAATTTTGTAGTTGAGCAAACACCCTTTCATTCATTGATTTTTGTCTATTAATTCACCATCTTTCCTCTCACTCTGTTATTCAGTTTTTCCTTCATCCCAGGCAAATTCAACATTCATGCTGAGCAATCATATAATAGCCTGTAATCTCTAACCTGTAGTCAGAGATCCTGGGATTAGATTCAAAGATCCTCTTCTCCCTCTTTATTGGTTAGTATTCCCATGGCAACACCCTGGAATCTATCATTGATAAGTACTGTTTGAGCTCGGATATCTCAATGTCAGATGTCTCACTGTCTGAGGAGAATCTTCTGCCCATATTGCTTCCATTCAACTATCCCCATGATGAGTTAGCACGTTAGTCCATTTTTTCTTGTCCATTAGGTCCCTGTGATCTCATTCAGTTAAGAATTCATGGTTTACCTGAAGGCATTCTTTGATGATCTACTAAATTTCCTTTGCCCTTTACCTTTTATTTACCTACAAGGCAAAACCCTCAATTCTAGATCAATATACCTGGTTTTCCCTATCCAAATTTTGAACTTTCTCTACTCTTAACCAATCTGACATTTTTATTCTTTTTCCAGTCTCAGATGATGGTCTCCTTATCTAGTTAAAATTAAATAAAATAAAGTCAGGGAGAAGGCATTAGAACAAAACCTACTGGGTTTAGACAAATGAATCACATTGATCTTTTCTTCTCTATGAGGTGAATTCCAGTCATAAAATGACATTTCCTGAATTTCCACATCATCTTTGGCTAATGCCCTTTACTTTTTTTCCCCTCTGACCTCTCTATCCAGCCATTATTTGCTGGAGTTCTTCAGTAATCTCTTCTGTGTATATCCCCTTCACGATTTATACACCATCTGTAGGTGACTCTTGTGACCCCAGCTGTCTCAGTCTTGATCCCCTTTCTAATTCTCAGACTTATATGTCTGACTTGCCACTGGATATCTAAACTTGAACGGCTATTAGGCATTTCATATTTGCCAGATTCATAGATGATATTAATACCCTTTTTGCACATTTGCTTATTTCTTGGTCTTCCTGACCACCAAACGTGCTTATGACACACACACACACACACACACACACACACCAAAAAACAACTCAGCACATTTTTCAAAATCTAACCTCTTTCTAAATCTAAAATAGTCAGTCAGTCTCCAAAGTTGGTCATTCTACTCCACCTAGATCTCTTTCACTTCTTTCATTCTACCCCCGATGTCGATGTCGCTACTGCAGTCCACATGAGAACTGAAGGTAAGTTACCTTCTGGTCTCTCAACTTGATTATTAACCAATGCCAACTATTTCACATTAAAACAGGATGCCATTTTGAAATTCAAAGTACATTACTGAATTCACTTAAATGTGTTTGGCTTTATGTTTTCCTTAAGATGGTGTTCAGAATCTTTGCTATGTTCCATAATATTCTACATGGTTTTGTATATTTGTTTATGCATGGTTTCCACAATAGTCACAACCTTTCAAGCTGTTTTTGCTCCAACAATATGAAACTACATTTATTTTTTGAAGATTATGTTCTGTCCTGTTTTAGAGCCTTCACAATGACACCTCTGCTCTCTTTCCCCTCTCGAATTTATCACTTAATTTCTATGTGTCTTTTCTGGCTCATCTAGAATGTTGCTATTCCATACTGGGCTCATTAAATCACTTAGGTTCTCCATAGCTCTCTGTATTTCCCTTTGTCTTGTTAATCATGTTTATGTTACTTGTTTCTCTTCCTGATGATGAATACCTTATTGGTTAGGAATGCACTTGTCTTATTCATTTCTGTACCTGACATTTCTTACTTACATTCTTACAATAATAAAATGTTGAACGGAGCATTGCCTGGATAACGTCCAATTGTGATTTTCCTTGTTTACTTGCATTTCCTTTTTTCATGGTAAATTTGGGTGTGTTTGTTTGTGTTTGTGTGTGTGTATGTGTGTGTAGTCTAATGTATATATGTATTATTTTCCTTTTCCCCATATACTGGAGTTGTAGCAAATGGTAGTCTAATTAACTCCCTAGGTACGGACAAGTATATTGTCTTGCTTCTACTCATTTCGCCATTATTTACATTCGTGGAGATAACTTTTAAAACACCCATCTCAACAATTTATTAAAGTGAAATACTTAGTAAGAAATTTATACTTATCTTTTTATATTTGTGTTGACTTGAACATACCAGGTACTAAATTTTTAAGTAACTCAATAATTGGAATTACATATCTTGATTTGTTTGCTAAACTGTATTTCCTCAGCCCCTGTAAACCTACTTAATAATGCTAGTTAATATATATATATATATATATATATATATAGTCATAATAAAATGAAATGGTAAATTATGCATGACATGATATATACTTAACTACATGTGATAGCAAAGTTTGGTAATCTTTAATTCATCTGCAGATCATTCTGGTGATATGTGTGTGGCCATAACAGTGTATCTAACCTCATGTCATGTAAAACAATTATATTAATAAGCCCCTCTGAAGCAAATAAACCACATATTTTCCACCTGTTTGGTTAATTCCTCTTTATTTTATTTTATTTAGATTTTATTTATTTATTTTTGAGAGAGAGAGGGAGAGAGATCATGAATAGGTGGAAAGGGACAGAGGGAGAAGCAGACTCCTCCCTGAGCAGGAACCCTGTCCTGACCTGAGCCAAAGGCAGATGCTTAACTGACTGAACCACCCAGGAACCCTGCTTAATTCACCTTTAAGTAGAAGTGGCTAAAAGTATATTTCCCCCCAAGATATTACAAATTCTTTTGAGGATAATCTTTAGAACCATTTAATATATTATCTATTTTCTTATAAAAGGAATGGATTCTTATAGTACTGTTAACTCCTTAAACTTTAAATTGTTATTTTAAATAGTTTTCTGGCAAATCCAGGGTATGACTTTTAGGACAAATATACATATCTATATATAAGATTATGTATAAACTTCATAAAACATTGAAATAAAATTGTTTTTTTTTCTCTCCAGAATGATTTGGAAATATAGGAGGAAGAAAGAAGAGGAAGAAAGAAAACAGGGAGAGGGAAGAGAAGGGAAGAAGGAATGAAAGGTGAGGAGGAAATGGAGCAAAGGGTTTCCTGTCACAAAACAGATGCTGAAAAATTATTTAGCAAATTAACTGTACCTGCTCTTATTTAATGCTTAATAAATAATTGTTAAAATAAGAAATGAGGGTAAGAATACTGGTAAAGCCACTCTTAACAAACTTACAGTGCCTCTGTGAACACCCAAACTAAGAAAAGTGATTATGTATAGATTTATTTTTTCTATATAATAAGGTGTATTGGTTTTAAGTATAATAATTAGCCTATAAATACATATACTATCAAAATGTAAAGTCAGTTAAAACTATTTTTAAATTCTTGCATTACAACACACTGTATAAATTTAAATGATTTATTAGTATAACTCTTATTAATTACATTGCTTTCAACAGTTGTTCATGCAATTCTTAAAGTTTTGATAAATATTTAAATTAATATTCAAACTTTTATAACTATCTGTCCATTTCTTACTACTTCCAATTATTTAACGCAATAGCTAGAATATTATGTGTTTAACATCCCTAATTTCAAAAACATAATATATCATTATTTTTACAATCCTAAACAGTAGTTTCTTGAAGGTGGTAATTTAATTGTGTGTTCTTAGTATATGAATTGTTAAAATGAAACTTAGAAGTAAAAAACCAAAATAATCCTGATATGATCTAAAAGTCATTAAATTGAATCACTGAATTTTAGAACTAAAACAGAATGTAGACATAAAATGTTGTATCCATATCACTAAGGCAGAAGTGGTTAGATGACTTAGAAAACAAGAATCCCAAACTACCCAATCTAGATGAAATACTAAACTATATTTACCAACACAGAGAACAAAAAGTTGCAGAGTCCACTATGCAGTTTATATTAAAGAACAGACACCTAATAACGTAAGTAAATGTTAATAAGAAACATTATAATTTAGTAATAAGAGGGATAATATGTGCTACACAAAAACAAAAGTTATTCTCAGTAACGGATATCCTCTCACAATAACTCACAGATAAGTAATATGTTTGTGGAATATGCTCGACGATGGAGCCTTTAACACAAGAGGAATTTTTGATTGCCTTTATTGCTTGTCTCAGAAACACACACACACACACAAACACTCAAAAGTAAAT
Source organism: Spilogale gracilis (assembly GCA_004023965.1). Lineage (NCBI taxonomy): Eukaryota > Metazoa > Chordata > Mammalia > Carnivora > Mephitidae > Spilogale > Spilogale gracilis. Next base: position 8,643 of record PITA01004588.1, on the reverse strand, counting down.
TTACTTCCCAGCATATGCAAGAAATCAAATCTCATTGCTCATTGTATCAGATTATGTCTATAAATGAAACTTGTAATAAAATTGACATACATTGAACATATTTGTAACCTAGTGTGCTAGTCAACTATTGATGATTATATTTTAATTTTCATTTGTAATACAAATACTGTGTTAACAATTATGGTTCACCCTTCAATCATCAGATAAATCCATATCTCCTCAGTGAAGGCATTTCACTGGGCAAATATGACTGATCAGCTTCAATACAAATTTAATATACCTTCATCACTGTTTTGGCACTAACTTGTAGTTGCTTTTGGGAGAGTAAATGAGGGTGCTTATGTTTTTACTGGGTTGTAAACTACTGTAGCAGGAGACTGAACATCCAGCATTTAGTAGAAAGTGTATAATATACTAGGCTTTAAAATTATATGGACTGATTGAAAGAATAGATAGGAAGTGGAATAACAGTAACATTTGCAGATGATAGATATAAAAGCCAAATGCTACAGAGGGTATTACAGGAAAATTGTTAAATTACTGAAAGGTGTATGTGGGAGTTATAGAGAATAGGCTAATTTATCCACAGAAAAAAAATGGACTTTATTTGAATTACTCTTTTAATTTATCTTGTAAGATTATTTAATGCACCTTCTATCCTTTAATCCTCACCTACTTCCTGACTCCTTGTCTTCCCAATTCATGAGAAAGTATTAACACTAAATATTTAAGAGTCGCCTGAAACTTTGTACATTTCATTGTCACAGATGGATGCTGGCAGAGTGTTACAATACAGTGATCTGACTTGAAAGTTCTTGTCAGCCCTTAAATCAGAATATAATCTCTAGAGATCTTGGGGACAAAGGGTTTAAATGGGCTTTTAGAAAGCTGCAGTGGGGGGCAGGGGGAAGCACGGTTAAACACACACACACACACACACACACACACACACACACACACACAGAGTCACTTCTTTTGACCTTAGAAAAATCTTTGGAGGTTGCATAATGAAGTCTATTGTAACATGAACAACAGTTAAAGGGCACTTATGATCCCAAATGACTTCTTTTGTGAAGAGGATTCCATTGTCTATTCTATATTAATTACCCTTTGATTTGCTTGCGACATAGAAGATGTGCTTTTTATTCTGTAGAATTTCTATGTTTGATATTGAACCTTAAAAAAAATACTGGGGTTTCAGATATATTTGAATTAAAATAAAACTGTTCAAAAAGGAGAAATTGGTTATGTGAAGACTGTTAATGAACAAAGACTGTGGCTGTCTTATAATTAACCATAAATGTGATTGGTGTAGTTAAATGTAAGTCTTTGTTTCCCAGACTGACCCCTATTGGATTTATACTAAATAAGATCTCATTTTATGTACTTAGTAATGAAACTGCCTACAATCTATTATTATTGCTTTGTTCTTCGGGAATATCTTTGGGTTCCCAGGAAAATAGAACTTGAAACATGCTTTATTTATTGTATGATATAATCCCAGCAGAAAAGGGAAAAGGAAGTAAAGCAGAGAAATCTGGGAAGCAAATACAAAGTAATCGGTTTCTGAGCTATTAATTAGTAAGGCAGGTGGTCCTGAGGTTGTAACTGATAATCTTCCTCTAGTTTTTCTTCCACTTATCTTCATATCCCCTTGTCTTTAAGCAATAATTTGGCTGGTTTGGATTGCCTGATGGTGATATAACCTGGAACTTCAACCCTGAATGGTCTTACCTTTGTTGGATTATGTATAATATAGCTGACCATTGGCAGCTATTACTGAGCATGACAAACTAAGTAATGACCCAAGCAGTCTACTGGGTTCCAGACATATCAACATTATCTTGTCTTGTGATTAAAACCCTAGACCCATATTGCAATTCAGGATGAATACCTCAGCCAATGATGTAACTCCTTTTACCTATGGGTAATTGAAGTTTGAAGAGGTTAAATCATGCCTTAGTAGTTGCAACTTAGAGGCAGTGTCCTCTTCCTGTGTCTCTTCAGAAACGTTCACTTCTAGGAAAGAAGACTTCAAATCCAGCACAACCTATTATTGTGGAATAAAATTACAAATAAAGATGTGAGTCTATGGATGATGGGTCCCTCTTCTTTGATACTCTTTCCTGGATAGTATTCTGCATTCTAGCTACTCCAACCCTGTATAGTGATATTCCAAAGGTGATTATCTTCGCTGAGCTTTATATCACTCTCATTTTTCTGTGACTTGTATTTGGATTATATAGTTATGTGAGTATTTTATATTTTTCATCAAAGTCTTTGATATATAATATTTTCTTTTTCATCGTAGCCATGCAAAATTACTTTTAAGTTAGGCATGAATATTGGGAAATATTTTGTTGAAAATAAAATAAAAATGAAATATTTCTTCTGCATTTATTCCAGTTTTATTAAAGTATATGCATCTGCTTAACACAGAAAAGTAATTTTTATTATTTCAATATAAGTATATGTAATTCTTAAATGCCCTATGCTATATCTAGAAACAACACTGGTGGCTTCAAAGCAGTTTCTTATAACTAATAAAATTATTCATTAAGCCTCATATTAGAAACAGATTCAAAATTTGATTTCTTATGAAAATATTTTCCCCAAAAGTTTCTCAAGTATTTCTTTTGATTAAATACTCGAGCTTCATAAATCTTAGGAGAAAAGTTTCAAGTCATTGAATAAAAATTGAATGATTTCTGGTATTGTCTTATTTAAAATATAAGTTCTTAGGAGACAAACATAGTAGTCTCCATAGGTACTGATATATAATTCACATTTTTAATATTATAAAACTAAGTTCTTAACTACTTTTCATAATAAATAAGAAAATGCTTTTTAAGACACATACTATTTCTTTATCCCTTCATAGTTTTAGAAATCTATTAGTTATTCATGATAACAAACATATTAATTAATTTAATTCAGATTGAATGTGTATAAGGTTTTGATTTATTGAAACCTAAAGATTGGAGTTTACCTGTAGGAATAGGAGAAACCTAAACAAATATTTTATTTAAATTTATTAGGAAAGAGAAATGTTCATTGTCCCCAAATGCCCCATTATTGTTGTTTTGTCTCTTCTAAGTTAAGGTTTTGATTCTGATTAAAATGAAGACACTGAGATGGGTAGTACCTTTAGCCAGAGTATGAAACTCAGATTCCTAGCTGGCTCAACAAGATGTGATGTAATATGTACATGAAGGTGAGTGTAAAGAAATAGAAATTATATGAATCATTCTTGGAATAAAAAAAATAACAAAAGAAACTCATTTGCTCATTCTGAACATGTGCTTTATTGAAGCATTGTTTTCATTATGAAAATAAAGTCATTTAACCCCTTTGTTGTGGCCGCCCAGCTGGGGCTAAGGAGATTGTATCCAAGCCGTTTGGTGATCTGCAGGATTAATAAGATTTAGGCAAAACTATGTTGGCAGGAACATCCTAACTATATGCAGTAAATTAATGGTATTGATTTCAGTTGTGTCTGATTTCTGTCTCAGAATTAGCAATACTAAGATAGGGCCCAACTCAACGATTAAATATAAATTCATGGCTCCTTCCTTCCTGTATTTATCACAATCCCTACCGTATAGTCATGACTCTACTAATTCCTTAGAGAGTTTTGTTTGTTTAGTTATTCCTATTGAACATAAGAAGCAGATATCTCAAGGACATATAGGACTTATTTAATGGAAGTTAAATGAAATATTCAGGGTCAGAAGAAAATACTCCATAACTATGCCTTCTCTGCATATATCTAAACTATGTGATTCAGGGCATATCTCAGAAAGCCTGGGACAAAACAACTGTCTTTGTATGACTTCAAGGTTATTCTGTGAAGCTGGCCTGAGTCAATGTAGTATATAATAGGAGTAGCCTGTGTTCAGAATTATAGTTCTCCATAATTTCCTCTGGATACTAATAAATGAAAGTTGAAGACCAAATCCATCTACCATACTGATATTTGCTTCGCACAAATTAACTTTTTTAGCATGCTAGTATAAGATATTACATACATTTTGTTTCAGGGGTTAGATTAAAATAACAACAACAAAAAACCACAACAAATAAGCAAAACAACTTATTCTTTCTTTTTTGTGCTTATATCAAAACTTAATGGTTTATTCTAAGAAAAGGAAAAATATTCTCTAGGCACAATATTCTTATCCTTAGGATCATTATCAAGTCACTAATACTTAGGTCCAATGTTAGACACAGAAACAAACAAGTCATCATCAAGCCTTAGGTTTCATCCCTAAAGTTGTATGCTACATGGTTTGTAAGTTGCTTGAGGTCTCCTCACTCAGGAATAAGGAGGATATCTAAATATTTTCAGCACTTCACCTCTACTACTAACCTCAACAAAGAGATCTCATTTTTATAACCTATATCATTGTTTAGCAGACTACCAATTTCATAACTGGATATTCACTTATTCTAAACATATTAGCAAAATTTTTAAGATCAATCAAATAAAAGCCCATAAAGCTGCCATATCTGAAGTATGAACTGGCTGCTTAACGTTGGCAGTCCCTCCAAGAATCATACTTGCTGGCATGTACTATATTCACTGCAAAGACATAGTTTTGTAATTGAATATTTGACCACTTGTGATTCATTCAGAGCAAAGCACAAACGGAAACCGGTTGTTCTTCTTCTTACTTGAATTACATGGGGGAAAATCATCATGGGGCATGAATATTCAATATTAGTAAGCATATTTCAAGCACAGAACTGAATGAAGTAGGAAGAAGTATAAATTCCAGTTATGCTAAATTTGGAAAACGGCTTCTTCCATTTTGTATTTCAGAATAAAATAATTATGAAACTGGGCATTTAAAATGAGGAACATGTGATTTAAGCAGAACTGGAGCTGAAATATTATATTTGAGGCCTGTCAGGTAAAGAGAAGTCTTGTAAGGAAGACACAACTCCTTCTTGGAAAGTGCATTTTTCTCTGTACTTCTATCAGAGGTCAAGGCAGAACCCACAGGAAAAGTTGAAGGGAAATTGACATATTGGACAGGTAAGATGAAATACTGAGTTTCTTTTTATCTAGGGGGTCCAGTTTATCAGTTTAATGAAGCAATCAGTACTTTAGACTCCAAACACTTTTAAAGGAGTACATAAATGCATGTGACTATAATAGCCCATGTTGTGTATCATTACAGAAGTAAAGTGTGCCTCTTGTTATCTTTATGAGTCATAGCAGGAGCGGAAGAGAGGAAAGTCCTTAGTAAGGCAATGGTATTGATTCATTTCTATCAATAAAAAAGTGCATATTATATATATGTATATACACATACCGTGTATATATACACAGTAACACACATATTCAAGTATAGACATGTACATATAATATATATCATGCACACATATATAATATATATCATTCTTTTTGAAAACTGAAGATGTATTTTAGAAATACTGCAAGGGGACACCAGAGTCCTGGTGACATTACCTGACCTTGGGAATGACTATATATTTTATCTCAGGCAAGATATTTAGACTGTGTGGGACTCAATTTCCATTTAAGTTAGACTGTAGGACAGGAAGGCATGGGTCTCTAAGGTCACTCAGGTTCTAGTATTCTTTGATTCTCCTTATCTTCAATTTAAAACTGATTTTTTCTTTTAAAACTTTGTGCTGTCTGTAGATTATCACCAATGACTAAAACTCTAAGAGAAATAAAGCTTGGAAAGCTGAAATTCCTTGATAGCTTTGAAAGTGTTTGCTTCCTGAAGACTTGTATTTCCAGAAATATACAGCAGGAAATTATTGTCCTTTAGCTCCTGCCTTAAAGCAAGATAACACTTTGCCACTCAAAGAAGTTAGGAAAATGAAGTATGGAGGTATGTGATTTTTCTTATCAAATGCTGTTCATATCCTCATTCACAAATGTAATTTTTATATACTACTTTAAAGTAGCTGGGATTTTTTTATGACTATGGATTTTGTGTGCATTGTATTTGTACCTGTAATGTATTTGTGATTTATGAGATGATATTTACTAAAAATTATCATTAATACCTTGAATCATTGAGGAGTAAAAAAAAATAAAATTCACTAATAAAGAAAAATACCCCCAGGTTAGCCTATAATTACAATTTTTTCTTGACATATATTACTTTTCAATTAACATTTTAAAGGGATTCATAGGAGTTGTCTGTAGAGAGCCTTGTTTATTTTTTTTAATTTAAAGTAGTTAGCCAACATATAGTACATACTTAGTTTCTGATGTGATGCTCAATAATTTATCAGTTGTGTGTAGCACCCAGTACTCATTACATCACATGCCCCCTTGATGCTCATCACCCAGTTGCCCAATCCCCTCAACCTCCCCTCTTCAAGCAACCCTGTTTGTTTCCTATAGTTAAGAGTCTCGCATTGTTTTTCTCCCTCTCTGCTGACTTCCCCTTCAGTTTTCCCTCCTGTCCACTTTGATCCTCTGCACTGTTTCTTATATTCCACATATGAAGGACATCATATAACTGTCTTTCTCTGATTGACTTACTTCTCTCAGCTAAATATGCTCCAGTTCCATCCATGTCCACGTAAGTGGTAAGTAATTCATCCCTTCTGATGGAGAGCCTTAGTATTTGTGGAGAGGTGAATTGAGGGAAACAGGCACTTTAAGATCTCCCAGTATCATTTCTTCCTTAACCTTTTGTTACTAACATAATTTCTGGCTTTCCTTTACCTTTGTGCATGTGTGTCAGGAATGAGACTAGAAAGCCTACAGGATTTATAACACAGTGTTCTAGATTATAGCACTGTACATTACAGATGGTGTTGTTCGATACACTGGAATTACCCTTTGACCCAGATACTCTATTTCTGCTTAAAGATCTAAGCAGGATATAATAGTTTCCTAAGAAATGAAATGAAGGTGGAAATCAAATGGACATTTAAGTATCAAACAACTGTGATTAAGAATGCACTCATAGGGGCGCCTGGGTGGCTCAGTTGGTTAAGCGACTACTTTTGGCTCAGGTCATGATCCCAGAGACACGGGATCAAGTCCCACATTGGGATTCCTGCTCTGCAGGAAGCCTGCTTCTTCCTCTCTCGCTGCCCCTGCTTGTGTTCCCTCTTTGACTATGTTTCTTTCTGTCAAATAAATAAAAAAATCTTAAAAAAAAAAAAAGAATGAACTCATACGTTTGCATACTTTGTATTAAATTATGAGTTATTTAATCTTGGAACACCGAATATAAATAAATTAATTTAAAAAGAAGTATGATGTTAGCTATGTTTTTTGTAGATGCTTTTTATCAATTTGAGGAGGTTTTTCTACTTATGTTTGCTGAGAGTTCTTAACACCTGAAATAGATGTTAGATTTTGTCAAATGCTTTTTCTGCATTTATTCAGATAATTGTGTTTTTCTTTTTTGTTTTGTTAATATAGTGGATTAAATAAATTGATTGTTGCATGTTAAACCAAAAGAAAAGAATGCACTCATGCATTCATATACTTTGTATTAAGATATGAGTTATTTAATCGTTCATCTTTTATAAATATGTTTAGATAATTTTCATATTCAAAATGACACAATGCTTTACATTTTATATTTAAGTCTATGTATACAAATTTTGAAGACTTATCTCTATTTGCTTTGACATTATTCTAATATAAACCCTCCATGATTATCACAACTCAATATTACTTTTTGCAGCCAAAAGACTCTTTCTGTCCTTTTCATCCCTATCATTTTATGAGCCAGGAAACCATCTTAAAATGAATATTTTGAAGATAAACATATAGTTTGTGATTTGAGGAAAAACTTTATCTACTTGAAGAGATTTCATTGGCAATTATAACTTTGTTGTTAAAAACATTTTTGGGGGGTTGCTCAGTCATTAAGCATCTGCCTTCACCTCACATCAGGCTCCCTGCCAAGCAGGGAGTAGGAGTAGGCTTCTCCCTCTTCCACTCCCCCTTCTGGTGTTCCCTCTCTTGCTGTGTGTCTTTCTGTCAAATAAAAGATTTAATTTATTTATTTGTGAGAGAGAATGACAGCAAGATAGAAAGCATGAGCAGGGGGGTGGCTGAGGGAGCGGGAGAAGCCTACTCACTGCTGAGCAAGGAGCTAGATGCGTGGCTGGATCCCAGGACCTTGGGATCATGACCTGAGCTGAAGGCAGATGCTTAACTTATTGAGCCACCCAGGTGCCCCTGTTGTTAAAAATGCTTAATGATTTCATTTTGTAAAGATAACCATTAACATGATGAAATAAATTTACATTTTATTTTTAATAGGAATGTGTGTGTTACAAAATAGTATAAATATTATAATTGAGATTTAAAAAATATTTGATATACACTGGCACACAAACCCAGAAAGTTATTCTATTTTTTCTGCTTATATTTTACTAATTTTTTTGTTTTTACTTTGTGATTTTTACTTCAACTTTATATAATACACATATTTAAAAATGAAAAATTACTCAGTGTATTAAATCAAATGCTGAAGTTAAATATGCCCTGTTCAACACCAGAAAAGAAATCACCATGATTCTACTCAGTGAGTTTCTTCAGATCTTCAAATCTCAAATCAATTCCAACATGTGAGGAGGGAATGTTCAATTCCTAGTTCCAACATTGTTGGGAATATTCTTTTTTTTTTTTTT